>NPHW01003661.1:0-13379 GCA_002240705.1 Elaphomyces granulatus
GGGCCATATTCATATTCCTTTATTCCTTTTGGAGCCCTACGCCCCGCAACCGCCCAGGGAGGAATACGGCCTACTAACGCCGCCGGATTCCCCGAGAAGGCGGCGACGCCTGTTGAGAGAGTCTGAAGAAACGAGTGGAGAATTGTCCATTGAAAGTTACATACACCGATCAGACCCCTACCGATCAACGAGCATCAAAGACCCCCTGCCATATCCCGTTGTCCACCAAAATTCGTCGAAAGACCTTACTGAGAAAGTCCTGGCCCACCGCGAAAAAATTTGGAACATTCTGACTGATAATGGTCTACCCTCTCATGGCGCCTTCACGGTCGTTGACATAACAAAACCAGATTATCCAGCCGGAGAAAATCGTCTGACTATCCTCAGGATTATCTTTACTGCCGTTGCTCTCCCCCAGAAGCTAGGAATTGCAAAAGACCAGATTTACCATTATTTGGTGACGAACCAGATCCATGCGGTCGAGGTAGAAATTCTCGACTCCTTGAATTATTTCAAGCCATCTTTTTTCCCCGTCTACCCCGATGATCTAGCCATTGCACTGTACGAGAAATCCTGCAAGGCCGTGATCGCCTTACTTCAAAGTAGCATCCGGACATTCTGGAGACGTCTTGATTTATTCAACGTTGGACGTCACAAAGCCAAAGCTACACCGACTGTGGTTATTACGGTCAGCCCCAGAGCAGTATTTGACTGGTCAGAGCTTAGATTGCGGATTTCCCAGATTCTTGGTCCAGGGCTGGGGGTTGAGTTTTTGCCAGGAGGGCTCAAAATTCTTGGGGGTGGTAAGTCTGTGCTGGAAGATATGGATTCCAATGGATGCCCCAAGATGGGCACTTCAATTGGGGTGAAGAATGAACTAGGTGGGGGGACGTTGGGAGGATTTTTCACCCTGACTCGAAAAGATGATGGCTCTTCTCGCAACGGGTTCTTAACAAACTACCACGTCATACGCCCAGCTGAAATAGCTGACACTAGGATTAAAGACCTGGCAGATCTATTTGGGTCCTCGTTCGACACCTCCTATGGCACTCAGTCAGACGTCATTTACTTTAGTGTCAACGATTGTGAGGCTACATTGAGCGATGCCATGAATTCCCTTGCGGAAGACAGTGCGGAGTTGCGGAAACGGGAAGACGAGTTGGAATTGCGAAAAACGATCGGGGATAAGATCCCTATGCGTATTACTATGTTGCGGGAAAATTTGATGGAGAGAATGCAAATTAATGAGAAGAAGCTGGAGGTTTTGCGAGCTATGCCTAAGCACATTGGAAACGTACTGATATCAAGCGGCAAGGCAGTGTGTTCCAACGGTTGCTACAAGAGGATTGTGGACTGGGCCTTTGTTACCCTTAATGAAGACATCCTACCCGGAAGAAATACAATGCCTAATATCCACCCAAGGGACATGCCAGAAAAATTCGGCCACCAGCGGCTAGCTCTCAAGCCCGGAGATCCCCTTGGAGAGTTCGGCCAGTTGACGAAAGGAGAATGGTATTTCAAGATAGGTCGCAGTACAGGGATTACTGCAGGAATTTGCAATGGAGCATCGACACATTGCCACTGGAGTGATGCCGATAGAAAACGGTACTTCAATGGTGACTCGGTTCAAATAAGTCCCGAAGTAACAGAAGAGTTTATCATACTAAGTCAACGCTCTGATCAGACGATAATTGAGCAAGAATCGTTTTGTGAGTCCGGGGATTCAGGATCCCTAATAATCGACCGGAAGGGAGAGATCTGTGGTCTCCTGTATGGGGCCTGCTGGGGCTACGTTGGGCCCCTAGGAAAAGAGGAGTTTTACTGTAATGCTGGGCTGGCTATGACGATGCCGGATGTCCTGTCGTCTATCGAGCTCAAGGGTGGGATTCTTGGCATTCCGGAGGTTTAAGCATTCCTGTCTGAAACGAGACTTTGTGTGAGAAGAATCTGGCCAATTTGGTCGTTACAAGTTGTGACTGCCACTTGAGATGAAGCAATCGTACAAATGTTCTCGTTCAATGGGAATCCTAGTGAGACGTGGCTTTTTCTGATTCCCCTGAATCTCCTCATGTATTAATGTAGGTCATGTAGTCATTACAAAGAAATTCCTATTAAGTCACATTCTATTTTAACGAAGAGAAAAATCCTTTACCTACTAGAGTAGTACCTATTAAGAAAAAGAAATTAGAAAACGAGGAATCATGTTCACTTTCTCTTTACACAGGAAATTAATTGTCTGCGTTTTATCAAGGTGGATAGGCAAATCCTATCTTCCGGAAGCTGGATTTATCGGCTTCAAAATCCGACAAGGCGGGAGATGGCATCAGAAATCTTACCGAAGAGGACTCAGGATCCAGAAAGCGGACAGTTCTTTTCGAGGACCCCAATTCTGAGGTCGCCTGAGATGTGACTTCTGCAGGACGTCCTACGCGATACAGACAATATGATAAATGTCTATGCTGGGGCTTTGCCGTGTCTCATTAGTAGCTGCACGGCAATGTCACGATCATCCAGGCCTCCTCGCCCATAGAGTCTGAAAGCCATAAAAAGCTTCTCTAGCCAGGTTTCTCGTGTCATGGCGAGATTGGCAATTCTGGCGTTGCTTTCCGTTTTAAACAAGGCCGTCGTTTGCAATATAGACACAATCTTTCGACCATGAAATCATTCAGGAATCCCTCCTCTTCTAGTAGAAACGTGACCAGGAGGTCATAAATCAATCTAGAAGAGAGGGGAATGTCAAAATTCTCTGCTGCTTTCCTCAGTTTAGCGTTGCGATTGCAGCCACCCCTTCTTGTAGCGACTCTCGAGGGTTGTATTGGACTCCAATGTGTCCATTGACTTGCCGGACGCAAGTACATCTTCAAAAAATTGCCATAAATTCGGATTGTTTTTTCAAATCTTCCATATCGGGTAGACTGCGATCAAAACCGCCATATCCGTACCGCAAAGACCACATGAAACCCTCAGCTTCCATGCATCGAAGAGCAGCGCCAAGGGGTATTATCTTGCCCCCTTTCTGAAAAGGCCTTAGGTTCTGATATTTGCCTAATTAGTTGGGATTTAACCGAATATTCAAGGCGATACTAACCTCAGAATTCTTTAGAACCTCGAGAATAGCTGTTACTGCACCGGGGTGGCCGTTTGTATATTCCCATATGTGTTGTATTAGTTCCTCTGATGGGTTGAAAGGATTATTCCTATCGCCGGTGCAAAATCGTTTAACAGCATCTTTGAATTCTTCAGGATTGAAATACAAGGAAACTTTAGAATTTGTATAGGAGCTGCTGGATAGAGACCCTTTGACTAAGTTTTAATTTAACTGGAGCTGACCCTGACGCCAAAGGGGCTTTAAGTTTCCCTGCAGGAGACCCAAAGGAGGAGAAAAGTACGATAAGGGGCCCACATTGACTGTGAGATGCTAAAGGCTTGATGAACCGATTCCAAATGTTGAAGAACTCGTACGATCTCTGTGCTTCGTCAATAATAACCAACGTATTTTCTCTCTTCAACCAGGTGTCGGAATTCGTAGGTAGGTTGTTGGTCTAGAATGTTATTAAGGAGGTGGTAGTAACTATTTTGTTCGAAACCCTTGATATCATCCGGCCAATCAAATAGATGTACATCAAAGTCCGGTCGTTTCCTTTTGACATATGCTTCCAGGAGATCGGCCAGAGTTGACTTGCCGCTTGTGGGAGTGCCCCGGACATGAATGACTCGGACTTGCTGAAGCTGCTCCCAGAGCGCAGCCACAGTGTTTTCTCGAGGGGTATTGTCTGGATTGTTCCTTCGGCCTAATAAACGCCTTCTTTTAGTGACAGTCCCCGAATTCGAATCTTCATGCTTTCTTTGCCTATGAAGGGGTCTCAAACGGGTATACACAGGAACCAGTTGCATTCCTTAAGACTCAAACGGGGATATATAGCCAAATGATGGGAAGGGAATGGGGACAGGAGATAACGAGTGTTAACGGCTAGGAAGCTTAAGGTCTAATGCTTTGAATATGGCATGAAGGATAGTAACTTGAAAGGAAAGACGGTACGGCTTGCTGTCTGGAAGAGGAGTAGGGTATGAGAGAATGTGTGCTGCAGGTTATAAAAGGCATGGCAATGGAATAATTGCTTAAGGTGCGGTCTGGAATGGCGAAGTCGCAATCTTAAATGGAGCAGGACATAGCGAAGCAAAAGAAAGACCGGGAAGATGGGCATGAGAGAATGCATGTCTACTTACTCTGTATGCCGGGATCTCCTCAAACACTGTTAGCTAGATGTCGTGAAATAGAAAGTCATCAGGGGCTGACAGCAGTAAGGAAGGAACAAGGCAGTTTAACAAAGGGACTGATGAATAACATATACTCAACACAGCCAAATGAGCGAACCAGAGGCCTTAAGACTCGACGAGTCGACGGGAAGGGAATGGGGACAGAAGATAATGAGTATTGTCACTATTAACGGCGTGGTATTTTAATTAATAGAACTTACTCACCTAGGGCCTCCTTCAGAACAAGATACGATCCGTCCTTTACGTCCTTGAGATCCTCGAGTTGGTACTGGACGCCAGTGATGTAATTGGACTGAATAAGAAAAACCCAATTTGTTCATTCAAAACTTATCCAAAATTCATCTAGTGACCCCTAAGATATAGGCGAGCTTTAGGGGCTTGGAGGCTTCCCCCGCCGAAATTTTATTGGCGGCATGCCCCAAACCATAAAAGCTTATAGGGCCCAATCTTATGCAATAAGAGCGAGTGGTCCTCAGAACTCGGAACTCTGTGGACGGAATGCAGGGGTACGACACCCCCTTCTCTTTTAGGCTGGATGCTCTGCAACGACCTCGGGAGGTACCTCAGCAGGCTCAGACTTACCTCAACGCTAGCACACCCAAAAGCAGTGAGATAAGAAAATGAGGTCTGAGCCTGCTGAGGTAAGGGGTGAGGGCGGCAAGGGAGCTAAACCCGACGAATCAAAAAATATCGGTGAACCCCGACATACAGCAGCAAAAGTATGGTGGTGGTCGCCCAGCACCGCTTGATCGGTCGTGGGCGCTTCGCCGCCCTATTCAGTCGGCCTTCAGGGGACTATTCACCCCCCTGAATATTCACCCGAACACAAAAAGCGCTTTTTACAGTGTGCCATAGGGAAGGATTAAACGATGGATTGGTTGTTTTTATTAAAACCCCTCCTCCTGGTGAGAGTTCGTCGCTCGCCATCACTGTTCGTTTCTGGATCTGTAAATCACTCTTTGTTTCTGGATCTGTATATCACTCTTCGTTTCTGGATCTGTATATCGTGGTCCGTCAAGCTTTACGCACAACATGAAGGCCAAAGACTCCTTGTCTCACTTTGACCAGGTTGTTGGCCTTGGCGAGCATGATAACTTAGAAATCAAGCGAGCTGTCCTTCCTCACACAGAGCAAAAAAATATGAGCGCGCACTGCGCATTTATGACCAGTTAGTACTGATAAATGTCAACTCAGCCTTGATAATGATAGATACATAGTGTTTTCCTCACAGATTTCTCAAGCTACATCCTCAGGCAGTTGACCCACCCGATATCAAGTCGTACAAGGCATTCATGGAGTTCTACAGCAAAAACACACCAGGCCGACTCGATGAGAGGCCTACTGTAGGAACCGTCGAGGACTTCCGTCGAGGTTTTGAAGCTGGGATGTCCAGACGTCGAAGATATCACTTTCCAGACAAAGTATCCACTACCATTAGAGAAGTACGCCTTGAAACCCTCCCCTACTCCAAATGATTTCATACTAAAATCTTTATCTAGTGGTTACTATCAGGGTTAAAAGACAAGATAGGTCTTTCAACAGCTGAAATGCACAAAGACGGCCTATCACCAAATGACCTAACTGTGTTGATGACCCAATTGTGGTGTCGAGATTTCAAAGAATATCGCGGAGAACCGCCTGACAGAACAAGAGTGCAGCTGAGCGCAACAATGCTCTTGTACTACTTCACATCTGCAAGGACTGGAGAAGTCCACGAGTCTACGGCTCACAGAGCACTTGCAACACGCGAACAAGACAAAAATCAAACGGACAAGAAATTAGAGGCAGGGGTTCTTGCTGCATGCTACAAGGTCGGTAGCATCACAAAAGTTTGTCTGCTTATTTACTGACACCCGGGACAGCACTATAATCTCACCATTAAGCGTGTAGAAGGCCGAGCATTACTAGTGCTCGCCTACCAGCGGGAGTATATCAAAGGTTATTGGAGAAAACAACGATGGGAGCTTCCAATTCATGCCTTCTATGACATCTACAGAGAGAGTATGCCACTCTTTCTCAACCTTCTCACATTCTTTCTCCCTATGGCATTATCCGATGGGGTATTTCGGGATTACTCATCGGCTGCTAAGATCCTGGATGCCGCGGATGATTATGGCAAGTCTTGTCCTTCGGAGAATCAAGTTCTCGAAGTCATACATTTCAAAGAGAGTATGTTGGAGACTCCAGTTTTCCGACAGTTTAGTGAGCTTGACATAAAAAGAGCTCTGGAAAGGCTCGAGGTGCGGATGGATTTGGCAAAGCATTCGTTGAACTTGGCCATCGCAGTGGGTATGTCCGCAATGTTACAGTTCGGGCATGCCGGAGATGGGCGCTCATGGAAGCAGGTATGATCATAGGTTAAGAAACCCCTGGAGTTACTACTGATAATGTTATAGAAAAAAAGTATTCCGAGTCTGCAAGAATGAAGTTTGCTGGTCACGAAAACCCCGCACCTTTGGAAAGTCCTACGCGCACCCCGTGTGCGAAGTAGATGGGCCAGCAACTTACCTTGGAATAGCAAGCCGACATGGGCACATCCAAAATCGTCGTGGAATAGGGATGTATCGAAATGTGCAGCTGTGGCAGTCACTGCCGGCCAAAGCCGAATTTGAATTTCAGGAGCGAAGTGACATTCTTGCTCTTGATGAAATAATGGACAATCTGAGTCTGAAGCTGTCTAAGGCTAGTAGCACTCAGGAGAAGAATCAAATTCGACTGGACCAACACAGGGCTTATAATGAGAAAAAACAGCTTTATTTGGAAGAGCTGAAACGCCTCCGGAAGTCGCAGCAAAATAAGCCAACGCCAGCCACCAGTGACCCGAACGGTCTCCATGAGGAGTCTCTTTTTGACTATAGGAGGAGAGTAATGCCGGAACGCAACTACTTGGCGACAGTTCTCCCTCAGAAGGTTGAGCTGCGAAGCTGTGAGGGAAGAAGAGCTCTTGAGGCATTGGAATCCCTCTGTACGTCTAAAGAGTCAGTTGCATACCATTCCAGTCTTCAACCGGAGAACGGAGAGTGTGTATGTGGTGAATCAATCGTAAAGTATGATTTACATGAATGACCTGATTTATGCTTAAGCTGATAATTATAGGTTCCATCCCCACCAGAGATGGCTACATCTTTACCGCTGTTATGGGGCACGTCTTAGGAGTGAACATGGATTTGCAGAACTCTGCTTTGAGTGCGATTGTTGGTTTGATGATCGTTCAGGGTGGGAACGTCATTGTCAAGAACGTCTTGAAAGGTCGGAGGAGTTGCATATTTCGAAATTTTCCAGTAAAGCCAGGTTACTGCTGCTTCTGCCTAGGGAACACAAGGCAAAGCGCCTCAAAGCGGATGGAGCCATTTGTCACTGACCGAAGTAAGTGGTACGATCATATCGAAGGCCACTTGAACGAACTACGTGACTTCTCTTGTTCCCATCCCGCTTGCTGCGTTGAGTTCGAGAACATCAAGGATTTAAGAGATCACCTTGTGTTACCTCAGCATGCTCAGACCTCATTTTCTTATCTCAACTGCTTTTACCGTGGGGTCCTGCGGGTGCTGCTGATTGGGTGGGTGTGTGCGGGAACTACACTGAAAAGGTGAAGGCGCTAGGTAGTTACGCTAACCCCACTCATCACAAGCGGCCCAAGGGTAACTCACTAGTAAATATGATTAAAACTGTCAACCTATGATACCTATCGTAGATACTAGTGGGTGGGACTTTTACATCCACGCTAATTATAGCCCATCCATCACCACTCATAAACTGCTAGCGGTCTCAGTGATAGGACTTTTACTTGCGTGCTAATTCTAGCCTGCTCCACTCACCACTCAGCCCATAAAAAAAAAAGAAAAAGAAAAGAGCACTAATCAAATCTTACATAAGAGACTTTATTCGGTACATATTAAAACTTCAATTTCCCATACGTGTTGTACAAATAATAAAGAAATCGACGTCTGAGCCTGCTGAGATAAGACCGGACATCTAACAATATTCATCCGTGTCCCCTGTCTTATCAGCTGTGCTAAATTCCATCCCTTTCCCCTCCTAGATTATCTTCCTACCTAAGATAACTTCGTACCTTTTCTCTATAGATTATCTTCCTACCTGATAATGACCCTGGTGCGAAAGAGCTGGCCGACACTGGTGGCATCCGATTAGCGAAGTGGGCCCCAAGCAAAGCGGGCAAAGAACGGACTGCGAGCATACTTGCAAGCCGGCCATCGAAAACAACCTTATGTTGGTATAGCATCCATCGAGAAGAATGCCAGATTCTTGTTATTGGCAGAAAAGGTGAGTTCTCCCCAGCTGCCTGGCGCATGGGCCGGGCATTCTTCTCGGTGGATGCCATAACAACAAAGGCAGGTGGGAAGATTGTTTTTGGTGGCCGGCTCGCAAGTATGCTAGCAGTCCATTCTTTGCTGCTTTGCTTGGGGCCCGGGACTTCGCTGATCGGATGCCACCAGGGTTAGTAGGATCGTGCGACGCCGATGATCTTCCGTCTCTTCCACGGCAGCGGCCAGTTGTTTAGACAGGAGCGTCACCCAACAATGGGCGAGATATACCCGCGGATAGAAACGCCCAAGGAGGCACAGGAGTTGATCGATGGCCTCGGGGTGGGATGCCGGGGGCCAATATGGATAGGTCGTCCGACTATTGTCACAGCAGCGGTGGAACGTCTTCTGTTGGCCATCGGGCAGCTGCCTTCATCCTTCCTTCCCCTGCTCGCTGTGGACGTACGACAGCCACGATTCCTTGACCTCGCGAAATTGTCGGCGACTGAGTTTGTCGAATCGTTTGGAACAAAGAGGCATCGTGTCAGCAGGGGACTTGATTCCTGCTGCGAGAGATTGAAAAAAAATAAAAAAAATAAAAAAAATAACCAACTTTTCTCTACACCTATGTACCCGGATAAGTCCATGTCTGCTTGCCCTGTTTATATTTCCTTCCATTCCGTTGCCCTCAGTGGGAAGCCTCCGATGACACCGGTCCTCGTGAGCTGAATTTCTGCCTAGACCCTACACTTGCTTCCGTGTTAGAACGGGGCAAAGGCAGGAAGGTTCGGCGGAAGGGATGCGTCCATACTATAGAAAGATTAAGAGCCTGTCAGTAAAGCACGGTGATCAATGAAACATTACCTGAACAGCATAAAGGAATGTCGATACCATGATACCCTTGCCCTAGTAGAGTTGGACTTCAGTCATTCTACCCCAACTTTCTCCTAGCTATAAGTACTGTCATTAGTACTCTCATCATGGATGACAAGATGGCGAGGCCGGTTCAACGATGCATCGTTGCTGATCGAGTTTGTCCTTGAAAACCTTTCGAAATCCATGACGACACTGTTGCCAGTTGGATGATGCTCGGGAGTAAGTATTTGCAGTTGGCATGGATGATGTCGCCTTAAACTTAGTGCAACTCAGTTCCTTCCTTCATGTGCTTGGGAAAATCTGGAATTAACTGGCGAATCTCTCTAGTGATAGAGATCTCTCTCGAGCTTCTCTGTGAGTATTCGTTAGCTAGATGATGTCTGGAACCAGTAGATAGTCTTTCTAGTAATGAGACTCCGATCATACATTCTCTCCTATTGCTGTGCCGCGTTCGTCGAGTAGATGCGCTGCCCTGTCACTAACACAGTCTTAAGGCATGCTAACGAACGGCATGTTGCATTCGACTGGGCCAGTTCGCGGCAGGAGATGGGCTCATTTGAGAGGGCATGGAAGTATAGATCATGACTCAACTGGGAGCGGATCGATTGAGGTTATTCGACTCATCGATAGCAAATAGTCCTCGCGAGAGGAACATGGATCGGTTCGTTCGCGGTAGGGGGTATACGCTCGATTGAGAGCAGGCATTAGATGCGGTGTTGGATATGGCTCCTTCTGACTTCGTGAGGAGTTGGTTGTCTGAGAGCAGAAATGGGAGTATGGTTGTGATTAAGGCGTAGGCTCTCGCTTTGGAGCGGATGGGTCCTCCATGAGCGAAGTGTATGCTCGCTTGAGAGAGGATTGCTCGCTCAAGGTTGGAAGTAGAATATGGCTCAAGGTGTAGCCTTGTAGGGCCTATAGGCTCGTCCGGGAGCGGATTGGTTTAATGTTGGTGAGTGATCGAGTAGGCCCCGTCGCGAGAGGAAGTGGATTCGGCTCATCCGTATCATAGGCTCGTTGAGTGTGGATACAGGATGTGGCTCGTCTGAGAGCAGAGAAGGATGGCTCATTCCTGAGCAAGGTGTACGCTTAGGATGCTCGTTGAGTCGTTCGTGAGCGAAATGAGAGTATGGCTCGCCTGAGAGCAGGGCAGAGGGAATGCTGTCTATGATATGACATTGAAGCTTACGTCTCCGAGAGAATAGATATTAGGGGTATGCTTAGCTTGTGTCTTGGATTGCAATTGCTTTTGTAGCAGGCAGTGGACTTCACGAGTATGGATGGAGGCGACGCGTTGTCTGACAACAACAATAAGAATAATAGCAGGTATGTGTATTTGTAAATTTTAGAAGCATTTTCTACGATTCGCTCGCCAAATAAAAAATATATTTTTGTAATTTCCATCATCATACTGAGTTCACGTCTTCTAACCTTGTCCCTAATACTGCAACCTATATATAGACACCTAACTTCCTTCGGGCTTGCTAGCCTGAGTAGACATGTTCCATTCTACACCAGTGGCCTCTTTCAACGATCGCATTATCTCACTTTGCGGGATCATCAATGGCAAATCTGGAATTCCTTCGACATGAAGCAACTGGACTACCTGCCCGACCCAGTTCCATCCATCGGCTTCTATCATGGGACAAAACACACCGCAACCCGAATCACCCCTCTGGCAGACATTGCTTTCGTCCTTAATGGGGTGAAAAGTTCGGAGCGTAGATTTGTCGATATTTTCTCTGGGAGCATCCTTCTCAGCGATATTGGCAGTGCTCTTCTCAAATAGTAGAACTTCATCTAGCCCTATCCTCCCGACCGTCGACCCGCTGGATGCCCCGTCAGTATAACATATGTCCTCTTCTTCGGCATCTACATTCCCAACGACGCCGTTCTTTCCGGTGAAATCTAAATGCTGTTTCTCCGTCCGAATGAACAGTTCCACCATTTCTCTTTCATCAAACCAAGTCCCGTTGACACCTTGGAACTCATTATCCAGTTTGAACAATGCAAAGTCGGTCCGCCACTCTTTTGAATTCGAACCGATGGCGCCGAATTTTACCACTCCGCATTGTTCATACCATCTTGATAGTAGAAAACTGCGGTCGTGATCATTTAGGCGAACGTCTAACAAACGAGTCAAAATATCCAATCCTCCTGGCGTTATCACGCGAGTCTCATTGTCTTCCTTGAAAGGTAATACATGATAGGCTGTCAAACCATACACCCCACTGATAGAAGGGTTATTCGGTGACAAAAAAACGCTGACTGAGCCTTTGGATTCTCTTGCAAGCAGCGATATTGATTGACCGTGTTTGAATGGACCCACGCTATCGATCCAACGAACGAGTTGCTGTCTATTTTTTCGCAATTGAAAATTTCTCTCACTAAGAGCCACTTTATCGAACCCTGGAGGTTCTAACAGCTCTCGTGCGGATTCCTTGGTATCGGTGAGAGGACAAACGTTGGCATTCGCAATGATGGTTGTCGTATTACGGGAGGAGACGGACACTGCGAGACCTGTTATCGTATCCGCATCGACATAGAGACAAACGCAATCGACTGATAGCGTCTGCCAGCCGAATTTCGAACTGGCGACAATAACAGAGCGTGAGTCCTTATTGGCGTTTAAAAACTCGATCACGAATTGGAGGTCCTCTTCATGGAGTTTTATAGGACTTCGTTTATAGGAAGTAATTATCGTTGGCCTTGGAATCCGAGGCCTAAACAACCCAGTTTCTAAATTGATCCCGCCTGGAAAAAATAATCCGTCTGTAAACAGTCTGATAACAATGGTCAGTCAAAGTTCTTGACCTAGGAGTTAATTGTTCAGCTAACCGCTGGTTGTAGCCCTTCGGTCCATCGAAAATCGTCATTGAAACCCACAGATCATCGACAAGTTGGGAAGGCTGAACGGGGAATGTGCGGATACCCCAGCTCAAAAGGACAGACATGGTTTTCTCGAATTTCTTTTCCGGTGTCGTCGCGCGAGATTGGCTCCCAAGTCCACGCAAAGGCTGTATCGTGATCCCGTCAGACAAGGCCGCTCTCTTTCCTTCAGCCAGATCCTTTAAAGCATTAAGAATCACTTCGTGGTCGGTACATAAACGCAGGACCTCATTCACAGTGGAGTGAAACTCCTCGAAAATATCAGCTGGAGCGTCCATATGAACTCTTTTATGCTGACTCGACACAGGATTCGGGGCCTGTTTGCGTTTGGGGGCCCGAGGTAAGAGACCCAGGGATCTTAGCTCTCTATTAGATATCATACTGAAGGGGAACAATCAAAATGAATTGAGAGAAAAGTACGATACTTGTAGCTTTGTTTGGCAGCTAGGCAAGTTGACATATGAAAAAGCCATGTGCACGCACTTACCTTGGATTCTAAGAATTCTACTACTACTAAGTGGTACTAACTAACCAAGAAAAGGGGATAATGATATTGTGCGTTGTTGTTGTGCGTCAAATTGTGCGTTGCGTAGGTGTTGCAATAATAAAATGCAATATGTACATAAACAGACCGTTTGGTTTATTAAAATTCGGGCCGAACCGAACACTGAAAAAGTAGGTGCCTACATTATGACATAGGTAACCCTTTAAGAAATTTACAATCTTAGTTCTAACCAATCGTCTAATCCCACGGCAAGCGGGTGGAAAGAGACTCTTGCATCCTGCTCATGACAGGTTTTTTTCGGCCCGTATTAGGAAAGGCCTTCCCGTTCGACCCGTACTAGGTAAGGTCAGCTTTTTAGGCACGGGCACCAGCACACTACCTACCAATTAAAAGCAAACAAGGGCTAAACCCGATGACTAACGCAACCGCTATGCTGCTTATGGCTAATCACCCTGCGCACGGACAAACCTGTCAGGGCTAGGCTTCCAGAGGCTCTACGTGCCGGCTAGAGCGATGGTTTAGTAATCAGATTGAGAAATTTATTGTTATTACCTCAGTTTCCTCAGACT
>NPHW01003668.1:0-10802 GCA_002240705.1 Elaphomyces granulatus
TCAGCTGGCGAAGCTTCCTACTTATTAGCCGAGGCATCGTTGTATAATAAATTCAATGGAGAAAATATATATGTACTTGGGAAAATCAATATATCGCCAAAAACTTTTATGGAAGTCACCAGGCACCAAGGAGCTACCACACTTAGCACTAGTACCAACCATTTTTGGTAAAGCCGCTTGCTAACCAAGTATGCATGACTAATAAATTACTAATCAGCCACGTCCTCCGGTTAATGATGTCCCCAACCATAGTATAGAAATAATAGATCAAGGAGAATTCTTGTAGGTCTACATGAATCACGGTTTCATCAATTGTTAACTTGAAGATCTGGCCATACACAAGGGGTATCTTTCATCTAGGAACTCCAGACTGCAATATTTCTGAAGAAATGGTAAACTACTATCATATGCATAAACTCACGAATATGATGATGTATGTATGTAGTTGGTTGGATATCCTCCCCGTTCTTTTGTGGAACCGGTCCATTTAGTCCCTAGTACATAAGTACACGGCCCCATTACTCTAAGGGACACCAGCCCCTGATTTTTTTTGAAAGGAATCCCAGCCACCCCTAGGTAAGATTGAGCCACCCCATCAGAAAATCTCTCCCATTAAGTTTCTCATGATCTTCTGTGAGATACTGTATACAACTTCTGAGGTAATAAGGATCATTCTCTTTTATGATAAAAAACGAAGAGCCATGTGTGCGTTGTAATAAGAATCCTGCAGCCCGGGGGACTGTGAATAGAACCTTCTGCAAAATCCATCAGTGCTAGCATTTTAGACTACTGGGCCTTTGGAAGGCTCTGAGTGGCGGAAAGGGTGCTAGCTAGTGGGGCACCGCTCCACCTCTCCGGGGCTTCCACCACTCAGAGCCCTCCAAAGGCCCCAGCCTAAAATGCGATTTTGCAGTAGTTTATAATGTTTGTCGCAGATACATACCCCGCTGAGCGTTGAGGCTAGGGAAGACGGAACAAAGAAATCTTCCGTCAGGACCCAAATGTGACCCCCCTGAGCTATGCCAAAATGTTAATTGAATATGCTATCCCAAACACAACCCAATACTGCAAATCATGATGCCTCACACTTGCATATATCAATTTTTAGTATCTTGGTTCTGTTAGCGTGCACGTTCACCCGCAGAGTCATCCATGGTCGTTCCCGCTCCCTTCCCGCATTCATAACCTAGATTCATCAGATGGCGCTAAGCGGATAATCTAGATCTTTAAGGTTTTAAGGTTTTTGATTGAAAAAGCTTACAGCAATCTGACAGGATCTATAGCTGCATTAGAATGATGCACGTGCTTGCCTATGATATGCTGTACGACATAATAAAGCGAAGTCGGCGGTCGCTTATCTGCAAAAGGTTAGTCTCAACCGTAGCCCTATAACTTCCGGAGCTCGGCAGTTCTGGCTGGATTTCCCTGCATGACCTCAATTATTAAGTTTCCTCGATCCATGGACTCGAACTTTCAAAAAGGTAAATTCGAGC
Source organism: Elaphomyces granulatus (assembly GCA_002240705.1). Lineage (NCBI taxonomy): Eukaryota > Fungi > Ascomycota > Eurotiomycetes > Eurotiales > Elaphomycetaceae > Elaphomyces > Elaphomyces granulatus. The sequence goes on from NPHW01003668.1 coordinate 1,494, forward strand.
AGCATATGATGCGCATGGGCCTGTTCTTTGGTCAATCCACACTGTGGTGGGGACTCTCCGTTCAGTTTCCACGGTTAACTCATAAATAGTATGTATGATAGTATAAAAACGAGAAAAGGTTGATGAGGATACTTCTTATACATTTTTGGACGAAGCAAAATGTTATCCAGGTACTTTCCTCGGCTCCGGCTTCCCCTTAACCAAAAGTATTTCTGCTCAAATCGTCTTTGAAGTGTGCTGTTCGCAACAGAAGTGTGATATAACGTAGTTTCGTGGCTTTTATATTGATATATTGATATAGAACCTTTGATCAATCGAATATATATTCCTCGTGAAAATTTTTCGTAGCCATTTCTATGCATAACATCCTAACTACAGAGGTTATTGTTCAATTCAAGGTACATTGTGTATTAGTTCTTCGGGAAGTGCCGCAGTACTATAGCATCCTGAACCCCTACCCCTCAATGTATGATATTAGTACTCCCCCGGTTGAGGAGACCGGCTGTCCGAAGATTTCGAGGGGAGCCGTACTAGTTGTACTAATAAATTGTCCCCTGATATGTGGTTTAATGGCACAAAAAGGCTGAATCTGGTATACGTATATACTATTCTTTTATTTTGATATCATCTAAACGGCCTCGAGAAATATCATCTTACCGACCTCACCACACGGGGGCTGTTGGCGATGATAATTAGAGATTGCACAGTGTCTGAACACGCTAGAAATGAATATACCAGCCCAAATTAGGGGGGTAAGAATTGATGATTCCCTTCTGCCGAATCGTTTGGCGAAGTCGGTCACATGGTTTCGAGGCCGGTCCCGGGGGGGTTTTGTCAATAGAGTGGGACCTATTCATATTCTCGTCAATAGGAACGACCACTAGAATTGAATATAGTCATTACTCACAATAGGAAAGTGAATGCTTCTCTGTTACGCAGTTCCCTAGCGTTCTTAGTAAACCAGATATCTTTCGATAGAGGATACTGCTGGGTAATACAGTGAATTCATAAAAGGAGCGTAGAGACCCCCCGTTCCACTTCTTCCTTCACTCAGCCAGAGACTTTCTATATTCACTTGAACCTTCAGGCGGGAAGTTCTTGTACTCATATAAACACGAAAGACCCCCTGGATATTCGATTGGAAAGAACCTGACCTTGAGAAATCTCCTTCTTGTGCATGTCAAATCACTCAAATATTGTCGGCTCTTCATCTGGCTAGTAGACTTTACTGACACAGAGCTACACAGTTGCCAACATACAACGCCAGGAGCGGTCTCAGGAATTTCCGGCTTTTCCTTTCTTTGCTAACGCAATAGGGTCAAATGAATTCCAACATGGAAGGCCAGCCGCAAGTCGATAGCGATGACTACTATGAGCAGGATCTTAATGAAGAGTTTGAGGATCAAGTGGAGTAAGTCAAGGACATCAACGAACATCAACCATCTCTAACAGTTTGTGTTAGTCGCTGGAGTGATTTTGATGGCGACGCGGAGGATTTTATATCTGCGCCGCTCGACCCTCAGGGTGGGATCAATATCCTTTCGCCCAAGCAAGAGCCTGAGCACAGCCCGCAGTTGCAAGGCACCGACGCGGAACATATTGCCTTGCTTGAAGAAGTGTTTCAGACAAGAAATGACATGCATATGTACAATCAGCTGGATCACAGCACCTATGGCCTTGAGGGGAGACTTGACTGGACCGCTTACAATCACGCGTCCTATTCCACCAACACGCTCGGTACGTTTGTTCCCAACAATGGTTATCATTTCACCGGCAGTGATACCGGATTCGAGATGGAGATGCCTCCGCCGGTGCCACATGCGCAATACCTTGACACATCAGGCATCTTGGGCGTCGACAACGGATACAATCCGCCACCTGAAAGCCGTCAAACCATGAACAACACTAGCCAAACAGCTAGAAACAAGGGGGATGATAGCAGACCATATGAGGGCGAGACTGTTGGCAGGCCAGACTCCATTACTATGACCCAGTTGCTGAACCCAGATCCAAAGGAGTTAAAAGACAAACTTACGATCTGGGATAACTTTGGTCAGGCTATTAGCCATCGCAACGCTTGGCTGAGTGGCTTCTATTCTCAATCACCCGATCATAGGGACGTATTATTGGTCCGCGAATTGTGCAGGGCAATGAAGAGCACCGAGCACGCAAAAGACAACACAAACATGATTGCTCCCTTTAAAAGCGGCAAAAAACATACCGACGAAAAGATCGAGTTTACTGCTTGGGTGCTCGTGGTACGCAGCTCTTTTTCTTTTTTTTTTTTTTTTGTCATCTCCTTCTCCCCTCCCCCTTTTGGACTGCAGCACGTCTCATATTTCACATAGACTTTGATGCATATAAAAGAGCAGATTGACTTCACTTCTCTGCGTGCAGACGACGAGGTCAAAACGAAGCCGCCGACTGAATTCCAGACATTCGATGAGAGGTTCATACGAGCCCGCGATATTCTCGAGGTAAGCTTAGACGCCTAGCAGAGACTATCATTTTGACCCTATATCAGCTGATACTAATATGGCACAGGCACGGAAAACAATCTGCAAGCATCTCCTTGATGCGTCCTTCGCCTTTTGCTTTGTTGATGACCCGGTTGGTTGTGAAAGGGTAAGTTAACGTGATCAAAAAATCCAAAGTAATCTTTTATGTCCCACTTGACTAATAACAATTTGTAGCGGGTCATTTCAAACAAGAACCTGAACAGGAGAAAGAAGGAGCAAATCGACAAGAGCAAACGCACCACCAAGGATAAGCCTTCTTCCAAAAAGAAAGCCAGACAGGAGAGCAGTCAAACTCAAAGCGAGGTCGAACCAGACCTTCCAAGACTGCCGTCGGTCTCGGCCAGGCACCCTGTTAGTAGCAACCAAGTCCCCAATTCGGCCTATCCCGAAAACCCAGATCACTCGGCCTATGCCTCAAAGCTGTCCAGCAGCAACATTGGACTCTGCGATCACAGTCTGAGTATGGCGATGAACGATCCATATGCAGCAACATACGCAGCATCATACCCAGCCGGCCCCGGTCCCACCAGCCCCAATCCCACCGGCCTTCTCCATCTTCCGGACCTGACACCTGCGGCTGGACCCACGTCCATGCGTGGCGCGACATCGAACTCACATCTGCATCTTGAGACGTCCATGCCGCCTGGCCCAAGTGTCCGTGGACGAATGGCAGTCACTCCTCGCACTCTGACGCCCAGTCAGCGTCGCAAAAGGCCTGCTGAGGAAGTTGAAGAAGAAGAGGAAGAAGAAGAGGACTTCCCTCTGCCTGCCGCAAAGAAGCGTAATCAGGGCGGATTGTGAAAATCGTGCATCCATAATCAGTCTGTCTTTCAGACTCGGGATATGAATCTTTTTTTTTTTTTTTTTCCATTCTCCCCTCCTTGCCCCAAAATTTCTCCCCCTATTCTCTTTCTGAGATCTCAGCCTATTATATTAGGACACAGAAATGAAAGACCATAGAACGGAGACAAGAGGGTATCCAAGAGGGATGAACTTCTCCGTATTTCCCATGCTTGACGACCTGCTTCTTCTTTTCTTTTCTTGTCTTTTTCTTGTCTTTTTCTTGCTTTCTTTCTTATACAGGCAGACCCCGTATTTCCGTCTTCTATACCTAGAAATCCCTCTGGCAACGGAGCATATTATAAAGTTGGTTAAATTTTTTTTATGGTTCCGCACTTGGTTGAAAAGACTTGGGAAATCCGGGAAGACTCTCGGATCCGGTAATACGGGTTGGTTCTGCTCCATTTTTTGAACTTTTTTCTTTCTATTCCTCATTTTGTTTTAATAAGGCGGTTAATGATAATTGTTTTCGACTCTTGGGACTTGGCGAGGTCTCTCATATTCTTTTGTTGGTCTAGTTGATACTAATAAGCCGGTGAATTTTCGAATGGAGATCACTGCGTCTTGGCCTTCAAAATTCACCTATTCATGTATCTTTCTATCATAGCAAGTCTAATCTCATCTATTCGATCACAATACCGTATCTTTCATAAGGAAAGCCTTCAAGAGTGTGCAGTAACTCCCCCCATCCATCATTGAGCTTCCCAGGTCTCCCGGAATCCTCTAACCTAAGAGACTGTAATCCCTCGGCTTCCAGCTCTGCCTCGGATTTCTCCTCGTCTTTGTGCTCTCCAGTCAAGCCCGCTAAGACTTCTTCCTCGCGACCTCTATACACCTCCAGAAGGTCTTTATGTGGACACCAAATGACCCTCATCCCAGCTCTTCGGCCAGCCTCCACACCGGGAACTGAATCCTCAAACACAAGACACTCCTCGGGCTTTATCCCCTCTTCTCCCGCTTTCCGGAGATCGGCATTGATCACATCCAGCGCAAGAAGGTAAATATCAGGCAGAGGCTTCCCTCTTCCCTTGCCAATCCGCGGGTCATCGCCAAGGACACGCCGGGAGTCGGGGAACCCAGACAATATATCCCGAAGGTGGTCTGTCTTCAATTTAAAATTCTTGCTATGGGATGATGTTGCTATGGCCATCTGAACCGGACTATCTGTATTCAGAGTCGATCTCAGATCGTCAAGGAGTTTGATCACGCCAGGAAGCGGCTTTGTAGTTGGGAAATATTTCGCTTGTAAAGCTGCCTGCTTTGTGGCGTACTCAGTCGGAGAGATGGGAAGCTGCGCCCAGTCGTGAAATATCCTGTTTGCCTGTCAAGAAAGACGGGAAGAAAGAGATGTTAATTATTCGCTAGATCTACTTGAGGTATAAATATACCCATTAAAGCTAGAGTTTATATCATAGCTAGGTATCTTTACCTCGAACTGCGGTCGACCTTGCAATTGTGCTTTGACCACCCAGGGTAGGTTTGGCTTGCCATATTCTTCCAGGATCAAGTTTGTGGTGAACGTGTATATATCCTCCGAGTCGATGAGTAGGCCATCCATGTCAAAGAGACATGCCCGTACGCGGGGCAACCTAGTGAGGGGAAATTAGCATCAGCATGCATACCTATGGAGAAAACCAAAGCTCGATCGAAAAGATGACCAAAGTTTCAGCACAAGTGTAACTAGTACCTTCGTCCTTCCGTCGCCATGATAACTTTGGTGTAATCACGCGGATAGCAGCCGCGGAAGGGTCTGAGCTTCTGAGACAAGTAATCACAGGGGGATGGAGGTTTTGAATTGATTATATGTCCACTAGTAGTAGCACATATAAATTGACGTGATGCTCCGATTAGTGAAGCGTCAACTATGCGTCGCCTACCTACTATATAATCAGACCTCGTACTAGTCAAGATATGTAACTTACAACGGTCTTGGATGTGTAGATACTATATAGTACTGATTTATAGCTAAAAAAAAAAGAATTCAATCAATTTTCACGTGATTAAACGTTAGGTACTTAGCTCTTTGACTCCGGTATAACATTCACCCGAACCTGAACCTCCTCGCTGACTAAGAATCATCATCATATTTTGGGGTTTGGCGCCGTTGCTATCATAACTTTCGCTCTGCCTTGAACCGAACGATGTCCACAGCAGCGCCAAGGTCACACTGAACAATGGTGAACATGGTTAAAATACGGAGAGGCTGGAGAAAGCCCTGATCCCGGGAACTCTTAGGGGAGCGACGCGACTTAAAAGGAGAGGACGACAATATTGGCGGATAAGCAGGAGATAGCGAACAACAAGACCCAGATCACTGACCTCCAACATTGCGTCAAGGCCCTCAGTCTCTCTTCCGAGGGATATCGCAGCCGAGACATCTTGGATGACGTTGAAGAGAAGATTGGCGATGCATCCATTTACCTCTCTGGTGAACGTTCATGACGAGACGGTTCTACTGACACGGCGTCCAAGTGATGGAGACTCGAAAGAGGGTACTGGGCGTGGAGCATTCACCTGATCAGCGTGGCAACCTGGTGTCGGCGTCATGGAATCAAGGACGATGGAAGGAGGCTGGAGCTGGAGGTGCAAGTGATGGAGACTCAAAGGAGGTATGGAGCATCGACTAGCATGGCTAGGGATGTATATACAGGGATCAGGGGCAATGGAAGGAGGCTGAAAAGCTGGAGATGCAAGTGATGGAGGGTGCATCCGGCATGGCACATGCTGGTAGGCATAATAAAAATAACCTTGCTTTCACGTGGAAAGAACAAGACCGGGAATAGGAGGCCCTGGTATTGTTAGAGGAATGTGTCCAGTTATGGAAACAGGTGCTATGATGGCATATGATAGATTTATAAATAATTTTGGGCCGTGCTCAACGAGGACCTACTTGATAGGACTGTTGTCACCGAAGGCCGCGACAGAGATCCAGATAGGGACTGACTCAAGCTTCAAAAAGGACTACTACAAGTACTCTCTACGTATATACTTGTACAAATATCGTAATTTGAAAGACAAGTTCCTAATAATAGCACGTTGCCACGCCGATAACTATGGAGCGGAACAACTTGTCCGCTGGAGCGGGAGTGAGGTCTTTACGGGAATGGAGCGGGAGCGGAAACAGGTATGTAGAAAGAAAGCTTTGTCGGATGATACTCATTGGAGTCACTTCACCGTAACACAAACCAACAGCTCAACACATCGAAATGAATTCCAACACCCCCGTAACAGAGAATGATCACCAATCCGGGGACAGTGACAGCGAGGCTGAAGATATTTTCCATGATGCTCGGTTCCCTGCCGACGAGGAGGCCGTTAGTTAACGTCACTTACCCCATCTGTGTCCCTCACTAAAAACACGGTGCGCAGAAACTCCTAAGTGAGTCGCATGCACAAAAAGCGGAAGCAAATGCCCTATTCGCTTCTGCCTGCTACTCAGATGCCATCTCGACATACGATCATGCCCTTGCCTCCTGCCCGAACTATCTCGACTACGAGATTGCAGTCTTGCGGAGCAACATCGCTGCTTGCTACCTGAAGCTTGAGGATTGGAAGACAGTAATGGATACCGCCACAGCGTGCATCGAGTCCCTCAATAGGTGCTTGCCCGCATCCACACGACCCGATGCGGTTGGAGCACGCGGAGATGGTCAAACCGATGCTCAGGTTGCTGTGGTCGAACTCTCGGGCCAGGACGAAGAAGCGGAGCAGAAAGAGCTAGAGTGCCTGGAGCAAGATGATAAACGAAAAGAAGATATCAGACGGATACGTACCAAGGCTCTTATGAAACGTGCAAGGGCACGAGTCGAGCTTGCAGGATGGGCAAATCTACAGGGAGCAGAGGATGACTACAAAGAGCTTGCCGCTATGGATAATCTGCCACCCCAAGACAAAAAAGTCGTGCAAAAGGCACTCGAAGAGTTGCCCCAGAAGATTCAGGCTGCCCGGGAGAATGAAATGGGAGAGATGATGGGTAAATTAAAAGACGTACGTTCCCAGCACCAATCATTCCTCGAAGTTGCTAACTCTCGAGCAAGCTTGGCAATGGTATTCTCAAGCCTTTTGGTCTATCGACGGATAACTTCAAATTCATAAAGGACGACAATACCGGCGGTTACAGCATGCAATTTCAATCCGGCTCATAATTTGCTACCCTTCGCATACGACCATTTTTATGAAAAATTTCCTTGCATTCATCTATTAGCCGCATTTAAATTAAAAAAGAGAAACAAAAGAAAAGAAAATGACAACTCTATATACCCATGGATGTTCCAATTCTTGAATTATTAGATTGATCTGTTTACATGGCTTAGAGTATGTACATACTGCGAGCGATTTTATTATCCGATGAAATTTGTCGACTCACTGAAAACACCACACCACTTCGTATAATAAAGCTATCATAGCCTTCGGTCAGTCTTTTTAGGGAATAGGCGTGACTTATAACTGCGCCCAATATCTTCCTCGTGGAATTATTCTATGGGCCCCTTGTTTCCAATAATACAATACACAGACACTCAAGCTATATTTCAAAAATTTAACTGATTCGGCTTGATATTGTGAAATATCACGGATTTCCATGCACCGTCTAAACACTGTGGTACTGCCGCTCCACCACGCCACCTCGAGTATAGAAGTTTGAGTAAGTATGATTTGTAGCTCAACTACCAAAGTATATTTTATCTTACTTCATGGAGTCAGGCATGTTATGGTGTTGGAAATGCACTAACCATACGAAAACCTAATATTGAGGAAAAACTCTGTCTTTGGGAATCCAGTATGGGATCTAGGATGGATAGCATCAACTTGCCCGTCCGCCCTGTGCCCTTCTTTACATGTACGTATGATATGATAGTAGATAGACCTAAGACTACGAATAGATTCGTTGGAGCATCCTTACAAAGGGAGACTGAGCCTGACTGACCAATAGACTTATGTTCTGGGGAGACGTCTTCGCTTCGTTATGTGATGCATCGCTTTAGTGCAGCCCAGTAGCACTCAATACAGTGAAACTTCGGGAAAAAGAAAAATAAATAAATAAATAACATGCCCACCTGATAAAGTTTCCAACAAAAAGAGTTTCATCTTTTAAGACATCTTGGTCTTTTGAGTGTGCGAAGAGTGCTCCTCCTTCCCAGCTTCACAGATCGGCAACCCGAGCTTCGTACTCTTTCATGGAAAACACCCTCCAGATTCCGACAACATCCTGTATTGTCACCTTGACTTTTTTTGCGCCGTGAGACTGTGTCCATTGTTCTTGTTTGCAAACCAACGGCTTGAGGAACCTACACGTTGGCGCATTATCCGATTGAACACCATATACCGAAACCGGGGATGACTCCCAAAACGACTATCTTTGTATCGCATCAGATGTTGTGCCCAATCCGATAGCGATACGGTTCGTAAGCGAGGGATGGAAAAGTCAGCCTTGCCCAGAGGAAACAGGGTTGGAAGGGCCATGGTATACAATGCCTGCCCGGAGCTTTCACCAATTGGAGTCTGCCTAAAGCTAGGCATCTCGAGATGCTGTCGCTGGAGATCGAGTTGAGAGGTTAGCAATTCTCTCTCCGACTGATCGACCAATAGGTCAGGCACAACAGAAGATAAGTGGTGGAACTCCAAGGCATCATTGTCGTCCAACCCCTCGCCGTCCGGTGGACCCGAATTACCAGCGTCGCTCCCGTCCAGATCATCATCCATAGTGAGGCTGTCGTCCAAAACATTACCGTCCTCGGGCAGTTGGCTTAAAGCATCGGCGTCGATCCGGATATCACGATACGCCGGACAATTCTACTTTAAAAAAGTAAGCCACTGGACGATCTTGGAGCGGTTCACCTTGAAATCGTTTAGGTACTGGCGCGGGAGGGCCACCGGACTGTGGTGGTCAGAGCAGAAAAAGATCCAGATGCCTCGGCAGCAGAGGGTGTCGTAAAGTTTGGTTGAGTTGTTC
>NPHW01003675.1:0-17483 GCA_002240705.1 Elaphomyces granulatus
GTCAAGTAGCATTGTTGACATTTACCAATTTTTTGGTTGGGTACCGTGGGCGATTAGGTAGGGTGGGCGATTGCCCCGTGGATACAAGTATATGTAGCGTATTAGAGAAACTTACCGAGCGTTCCTGTTCGGCCACTAATAGGCCGCTAATAGGCTTTTAGACAACCCGTTAATTGTAAAGGAACAGGCCCTAAATGTTTAAAATGCCGCTGGCATAATAGGGACGGTCTTTGTCCGGGAAACGTTGAAATGTATATCGGCGTCAAGCATATGCTCTTCACAGCTCTTTTCTATCTGGCATTCTGGAAAATGGTTCTAGAAATGAACACGACGTGACAGGAATTCCTCCTTGGAATCTCAACTCCCCAGCGCTAACTAACTTGCATGAATATAATACTTGCCGCCAGTTATGTCCTTGTTCAAGAAACTGAGGCCGAAGGACGGCGCAATAATGGGACGGCATAAAAACGAACGACAACGTAACCAGGGACGTTGGAATAACTAATATTCCAATTTTCGGAGTATGGCGACCCACAGGATGACAGGTTGACACTCCCACGGTAAGGAGTCAAGGACGGTATTATGTTCTCGCAGTGATTTCTTTCGCAGACCGATGCTAACAAATATCCTCGTCTATAGGTTTTGCCCGAAAATTCCCTGGTCAATATATCAGCATACAAAATTATGTGAAGCTTCTATCGGCTGATCATTATGAACCATGAATATGGGCTTCGAAGAAGCACACGTAGATCATTTCCACGCGTTAATATTTCATCTATCTATTATCTACCTATATGCCTCCTACGAGGCGAACTGAAGCCGACTGTGAAGCTAACCGTGAAGACAATTACGATGCCAACTATAAAAAATGAGGTAAGAATCTAGGACATTCATTAATAATTCCACCGACTATTAAATTAGATTCAACCAATTCTCATACTGAGAAGTCAAAAGCGAAAGCAACCCAAGAGACCATGCCTGAGATACCTTCATTAGAAGATATTGAATAGGATCCATTATACTTGAATGATCGAGCTCCGCAGCCGTCTGGCCTTGATACGAAAATCCATATTCTATATTCGTATTTTTCTGAGGAAGTCCTTGAGAAGATCACCAATTCCATGCTCGGATACATCAAAGAACAGAAGAAAGCAACTAATGCTATATGTAATGAATCTCAAACTCGATATAGAATGACACCATTATGACAGAAGTCAAGTTTTTCCCCCCTTACCTAATTGTTATTTCTAGAACAATGGTCAAAGGGCCTATCCATACTGAGCAGCTAAAGAGATATTGCATCAACCATTGTCAACATTGGCTCTATCAGGTATCATATCTCTGATCATATGAGCGAGGTTCCTCTCGGCAACTGCCGAAATCAATAAAAGAACTAAGAAGGAGTGGTTGTATTGGCTCGAACCATTCGCCTCCAGTTTCCACAAAGCCTCGCAAAGCGAATATAGTGGAAAGCCTTCCCAAGGATTCTGGAACTTCAAGTTATTCCATCTATATGGATAACTATTTTCCTTCGGTTCAGCTATTTTCACTGCTTCGCCCACAGCCGTGGCTACGGAGATTGTAGAACCACAGCAAGCCTGATCTCAACCAATGTCGGAATTGTCAGCCCCGGATTCCAAACCTCACTCTCCCCGCCGCGACCTACTTGGGCTCTGAGACTAGGAACTGTGCTGAAAATATCTGGCGATGAGGTGAAGATGCTTGCAATTCCAGCCTGTATGATTATCGTAAATGGAGTGGATATGACAAATCAAACGAGAGCTGGCTATACAAATCATAAATCTACTCTGCGCAATTGCTAATAGGTTTCCATTTTTTATTGGCTGTTGGATGCACCAGTCCATGCCTTGTGCAGGCGAATCCATTTAAACAAGAACAAAAAGTTCAATGCAATTGCATGTCTTGTGAGAAGCTTTATAAAATACTCTTTGATTTTATTTGCAGATACGCCAACTTTAAGAATCGATTCAAAGTTGAATCATCAGCAAATTCGACTTTTTAGAAGCGAGGAGTCTGTATGGTGCTACAAAAGAAACAAGATAACAGATGATTCATCTTTGGATCTCAATCTATAGAGTTCTTTTTTGTACTTTATTAATAATTGTTAATTAATAAAATAAAAGTGGAACCAGCAGAACGTGAACAAAACAAACATGTATGATAGATGGACTGCACAAGCAGAGACAACTGGTAATTGATGAAGCTGAATAAGGACTCTTTTGGACATTTTTACTAACAGGTTATTTTTAGCCAGGTCTCCTGCCAGATGGCGTGCAGGTCATTTTGATGACCTCACGGAAGAAGATTTCATTGTAATCGAGAAGGAAATGGATGGGTGGAATCATTTTTTTATACACCTCGAACGGCCGATGAAGCTTATAACATGTTCTTTACCATTCATTCTCTCCTTTCAACTAAACCATCGTCCAGGTTCGAAGGGAAGCTAGTAGGTAATCAATTTCCAATGTTGTAACATTAATATACTTCACCGCCAACCTTTTTTCAAGTGAGGGAAAGAAAACAAAGCATAGAATAAGAGATATACAGTACATGCTTTAGAACTAGTTTTCAAGCGAGAGAAAAAAAACTGGTCCAGACTCCAGGCAATCCATTAAAAATCTAAATTCTTGCATGAAGCAGACTTTAAAAGCAGACTAACGGTCTGAAGAAGCTTCCCAACAGAATCATATATCCATTATATGCCCCATCATTAGTTGATTGGCTGGGTTCGGTACCTAAAGCCCCGCAATCTCTCATACCTATGTAGGTACTTTATTATGTACCAACTTCCATATCTCGGAAGTCGGAATGTTATGATAGTTATACAATAATAAATATAATGGTCTTCCCCAGGTTTAAATTTTAAACTTTTAAGTTAGACTTCAATTGACAAGATTGCTATATGGATTATTATATTTAGACTGCAGTTTGTTCTACGGTTTGAAATCTAATAGGTTACAGGTAAATGTTGAGCAATTCAGCCTGCACTTGTCTGTTAGAACACTAGAAGAATGTGTGTTATTGTTGAGAGCTATCCTAGGAGGGTGCGTGATCTCTAATACATAGACAAAGGAGGTGACATATCACAATCTGATCAATCATCATCTGACATCGTCCTACTGCTAAAGCCCGATCAGAGATCCGCTACTCCATGGCCATGCTCAACCAACTAGAAGACACCTCGATACCACAGAGGCGAGCTCCCTCAGCAATCTAAGCACACTGACGAGAAGATCCAGCTTGGCATTCCCGTCTTATCGACTGAGAATGAAACCGTGCTCTTCCCTCTGCGAGCTCTGCCCTGTTTTAGCGAAGGAGAATAATCAGCTTTGCTGCCCAAATCGCATCAGGACCACATGACTCCGGTGGACCCTGGCAACCCGAAACTGGGACAGAATTATACTGATATGAGATTCTATTGTTACGTTCGTTTGGTCTGACATCATCTCTCACCTGTTGACGGTGTCATTTTTGTTTCTTCTCCGAAAAAAAATATTGTGAGGGCTGACCGGTTCCATTCTCTTTAGGGATGTAAACCTCATCTCGTCTGTCTATCTGGTCCATCATCAGTCCATCAGTGTCTGAAGTGTATCTCACAAGCATCGAACCCCCTGCCGTCCACGATCCATGGATACGAAGATATTTACACTCACCTGATCTTCCAGTTTCGGACCGGTGAAATTCGCGTTTCCTAAAAGAATTTTCGTGTTAATAAAAGAATAAAACTAAAGAAGACACTGCTCCCACAGGAGTTTCATCATAATATTGAGTACTGCAATCAGCAGAATCCAGTCTCTGGCCTCTTAGTTAGAACATTTGGACTGAGAGGAGATACTGATAAGACAATGGTCACAAGCTTATCCCAAGCCATTGAGAGTTCAGCAACAACGTTAAGAATTTTGATCTCGCCCAGGTGCCAACTATCATAAACGTATTCCCAGCAATCAAGCACATTGTCAAATGGACAGTTTCTCATTAGGCATACAGACTCTCCACTGCTATATTGTTGAAGTCGAAGTGGTCTCAGAGACCTGACTATTCCTTGTAGTGGTGATTCGTAGGATCCTCCAACGATAAATGGCTTCGCACCACGGCATGGAGACCATATGTGACTCGATCCATGTTATCTATAACCTTGCACGTGTGCACATCGGGTAGGCCCGAGGAATTGAGTTCAGTATTTGGCCGCTTCAACATGCATGATATTGGTACCCTGCCATTTATGCAAGTCCAAATTCGCCGTGCAGCAATTCAATATCATTCTCACCCTTGATATGGTCCGATTGGGTTTTGATCCCCGGACGCCAAGCAAAGTTGATACCTCGATGATATGTAGAGAGGTCTGGCTTCTTTCCGCGATTGGTACGGAACACCCGATAAGTCAGGGGTCCCCAGTGTCTTCAGTTCTTTTGCCACGTATAGATATTTGATCTTAACTTGAAGCCAGAGGCGTTTTTAAAGATACCGAACATGTCCGGACTCTGAGCTCTATCATTATAGACTAGGCCTGGTAGCTTTCTGCAGTAGGTGGCTACCTAATAGATCAAGACTGTGAGCTGCTACGTATATAGCAATCAATTATCAGGCCAAGCAGATGATCACATTGGAGCAATCCAATGCAGTTCAATTCGATACAGAAATTACAGAGACCTCGAGATGACTCACTGATCCAAGAAATACTATGATACTATGCAATAAAGAACAACGGGCGTCCCCTTAATCAAGAGGCGTACCCGCTGGCTACTAGTATGGATCTGACTTGATCAAGGAAGTATGTAACACTCAAAGCTCATTATGTACATACCCGACTCCAGGTTAATTAATTGCCAAGCGAAGCTTGTATAATAAGGCCAGAGACGGATTAGGGCAAACAAGGTCTAGCGGTAGAAGAATGCAGGGAGCAGCGGCCCAATCGGTAGCCCTAGTCAATCAACAACCTCTAGTGAGGGAAGCAGCAGTCACCCCAGTAGATATGTACCGAAATGACAGACAGCTTAGCTAGGCTTCCAAGGTTATATATATAGGGCTATGATAGCAGGAGATCTAGACTACCATCGTGCTAGCGAATCCTCCCTGTCAGGCTGTCACGTCATCGCTGGCAAGAGACTTAAGGAGATCAACGCGCCCAACCAGACTCATATCATAGAGTAATCTATGTACATATGTATGATAGGGCTAGACAACTAGCGCAAGCCCTACCGATCGATCCTCCGGAGGTTGAAATAGAAACCCTGGGCACATTCCTGGAGTACTATGATAGATTCGAATAGGCCTGGCGGTCTACGTATTGTAGTTTTGACGTACGTAGACAAGAGAAATTTATATAACTTAGTATGTTGGATACGATCAGATCTTAACAATGCTACATATTCTAATTTCTTTATAGATGTACAATATGAAACGGTTATGTATTATTATGTATCAAAGACGAGCAGATAGAAACACCCATGATCTCAGTTATGATAGCCCTATTATTCTTATTATAATTCTTACTCCGCAGGGCGAAGTTGGTGCCCTAGCCCCAAGGGCAACGTTATACATATGTTATGGTCCATGGACCCGAAATCGAATCAGGTATTGTACGTTCAGCGCCGTTTTGATGATGTTCCCAGAGCTGAGAGCTCTTCAAGTTCGCTTCTTTACCTTCTTTATGGTCTAGAGAACACAAGTAGGTATCTAATGAGAAGCGCCAAAAGCTTCAAGGTACCATACATATCATACATCGCGGGGTTCTGTTATGTCCACGGATACCTTTAGTCCGAGATATGAACGTCGCGTGGCATGAGCGCGTGGCGTGAGCGCTAAAAAAAAAACCGTTATCATATCAATAATATGATATGATATGGGAAATTTCGGGCTAACTAGATGTTGCTATCAAGCGTACTCCACTTGATACGAGGGGTCCAACAAAGCGGGAAACAGGACCCCCGAAGGAATTATGTATATCATAGCGTGCCGCCGGCTAGCTTACCCTATCATATCAGGGCAAAATCTTTAATCGGAGGGACAACCCGCGATAAGAAAAAAAAAAAAAATCCAGCTAAAACTTCGTCAACGGTCAGGCGCCTGGTAGCCAGCCAGCTAAGGTATCGGTTCGCTATCTAGTGTCTTCTATTGGAATGCAGGGGATATAGTACGGGGACTATTTAAGAAGCTAGGTACCTAGGTAGCTACTAGTCTTATTAATAAGCATTGGAGCGATCTAGTTATAGGAGGTACAGGGTTACCTATGATACCTAAAAAGAGGGGAAGGGAATCAAGGTATTGATATGAACGAATTGTCTATCATATTATTTATTATATCATAGTTTCTACAAGCAATAATTACTTACATTACAGCCTTATATTATTAAAATAATAATAAATAGTAACTAATTATTCGGCCTGTGGCGTTCTTGAACCGTTTGTAAATTTAAAATATCCAATAGTTCGGTTTCCCCTATCTTGATCCTATCGTATGTGTGTATGTAGGTAGAGAGACACGAGGTTCTGACTGCATGATGCATGTATGAATCACGATTTACTGATATATATTTTTCTTGTATTTGTTTTAAGGATAAACGCTCATCACCAGTCCTGTCAAATCATATATTTAATAAAATTCAAATCAAATACATATACTTTCGACCTTGTATCATCTGTACCTTATTATTATTTTATTAATTAGGAGGAACTTAAATCAAATGCCACAGAATGAAACCGCATCCGAGAAGCCAGCACAAACCCACTCTGGGCCCATCGCCAAGCCCGCGTTCCGTCGATCAGGGCTGGATTTCCCGGATGGTGATTAGTTTGTTGGCCAGGCTAAAATAGTAGTGATCCAGAGGAACCAGTCTTCAACCAGAGAGCGATCGCTTTGGCTGGATGCATAAGAGAAAAGAGTTTCTCAAGCCCTGTTTTTGTTTTGTTTTTGTTTTCTTTTCTTTCGGGTCGTGCCAGTAGTGGTGTAAAAAATAGTGAGGAAGCTTAACTAAGGTTAAAACTCCTTTTATGACATCACCGTTATTCCTGAAATGTATTTATTTTGAATCTTGATAATCTATAAAGCTTCGGCATGCCGATGATATTGAAGTATGATCATGATCCTTTTTCGCTCTATCTTCTGCTATCACGATTACATACTCTATCGATATCATGCCGCCGCCTGTTGACTGGGTGGATCCCAAATGGAGTAATCAGGTCGGAGTTCGATGCGCGTCGGGTTGGGCTGGGATGATGCTGTGTTCTCGGAGCTTGTTTTTTTTGTTTGTCAACAACAATAAAAGCCTTTCCCCTTTCTTGCTATGATATCTTGGTCTTTTCCCTCTCTCCCTATTATTGGATTTTTATAATATCCTCCTGAATTTGGTCGATTTGTTTATATGCTTTTTCCGTCGTTGATCAACATCATCGTGTCCGTGTTATTTTTACACCCCCCTGCCATTATCAGACGGGCCGGACGCGTCGTCTTGGTGGGCACGTAACTCGTCGTCAACCGGTTGACGAATGTTATCGTCATCTCGGAGTCCGTTCAGTTTTCAGTCAGAGAGAGAAGGAAGTGAGAGAGAGACGAACGAGTATGTATGATAGAGTAGAGGATCTTTTGCAAAGGATGGATTGGGACGTTGCTCGGGTATGAGATATACAAACTTGCTGTCAGCTCATTGGTGGTGGGTTCTAGCCGTTGGGACACTACTAGTAACTAACCAGTACTAGCGTGGGAAGGTCGAGATGAAAAAATGTTTCCCCAGGATGCAAAAGTCAAGACGACTCTTTTTAAAATTTCCCTTTTCTCCTATTTTCCTATGTTCCGATCTTCCGATTTTCTGTTTTTTTTTTTTTTTTGTCTTTTCGGGGCGGTTTCATAGGGACCGGGCCCCATCTTGGTCCTGCATTGACTTGCACAGGTTTGTCCCACCAGCCACCGGCATTGCAGTAGTATCATATATGTAGTTATGTATGTATACAAGTTACAACGTTGTCAAGACTGGGACTGAGACCTTTTCATATCATACCTAAAGTCTGTATGTGAAAAGATTGCATCTTGTCCAATCCTCAAGGGTTTTCCTCGAAGAGGTCGATTGCATGAATGTGGCTCACATTATTATGCCCGAACCAGAACCAAGTCAGGTAAACGAGATCTCATATATGCATAATAAATGTAGGAATTACTTTTTCTACACCTACTTACTGGTGTGATTGTAATAGTTAGATGTATCTGTATGTACTCCACATATCCCTACATATATGTACTATCCTTTAACTGGATTGGAGTAGGGTCTTATTAACTTTTAAGACGTTGGCATATTGGCATAAAGGTGACAGAGTGAAGACTTGAGCTGGATGTACTCTTTGAAACTGGGCTTCACATGGAGGTACCAAGGACTTTTGTCCTCTGGATGTATGTTGTTAGATCTTCTCTCCACTACCACCACATATACATAATAATAGATTACATGTATGTATGGAGGTAGGTATTCTATCATCAGAGACACAATCTCCGAAACCAAGAACTTCCCATCTTTTTTCTCAATCATCCACGCCTCAACTATAACTAAAAAGTCAACTAGCGAGGACAACAACAAGACAACCCACCACCACTTCTCTCCCTCTTCCACTCTTACTCTTACCCCTCTAGAAGAAAGAAAAAGAACAACCAACGGTGCTTTCCCTCTTTCCCTCTTTCTCTTCCCTTCTCTAACCTTGTCTGACTTAAAACCAACCCAAACGGGAAGAGTTATCTTACATAACTAATAAACCCAGAAGAGCTCACTTTTAACAACCCCCTTGTGCGAATCATCATTGTTTCCTGTTCTTCTCTTCTTCCTGTTTGCTGCTGTCTCTCTTTTTTTTTTCCCTTGTCCCCTCTTTCTCTCGTTCTTTCTCATTTTCTCGTCCCGCTCATCCTCTCTCTCCTCCTTCCTCTCTTGATCCCTCTTCAAATCACTACCTACCTACCTTCCTCTCCTCCTTCCTCTCCTCCTCCCAGATACCCTTTCCGTCGAGGACCGGACACAACAACACTCTCGTTCTTTTCTTCTACCCCCCAGTTCTGTCCTCGTACGGTTTCCCTCGTTTACCAATCACGGGCCCGAGTTCCCGCCCATTGCCATTCCTTCTTGCCTGATTGATTAATTGAATTCATGATCCTTCTTATTAGCCCTTTCTTCTCATTCTTTGAAATCCGGGTAACCCTTCTTACCGTGTGGTTAGACGACAAACTCCTGCTTCAAACATATCTTCAACATATCATCCTGCCTGAGTCTGCCTGAACCTGTCTGAGCCTGCCTCGGACTTTCCGACGATGGCGCCCTCGCCGCCACGGATGCGCATCTTATCAGGTCGGTACTAGTTAGTCTAGCTAAAAAAAAAAAAAAAGAACCCCTTTCCAGCAATTGCTCTCCTTTTCCTTGCCTAACTTAACTCTTTTGCACAAGCTATCGTTTTGTCTCTCTTTTTCTCCCTCTCTCTTGTCTCTCTCCCTCTCTTCCTCTCTCCCTCTCCCTCCCTCTCCCTCCCTCTTATGGATCCAACCGTAGCACCCCCATATACCGGGCAATGTGCGAATCGCTAAGTCTCTGTCTAGTCGGTGGAAATGCCGTTTCAGCCTTCCTATCCTGGAGGCTTCAGGCAACGAACTCGTGTGACGTGACACTGGTGTGGAAGACAGGCTTTGAGACAGTCGCTCAGTATGGGGTATCGTTCAGGTACGTGTCGACTGATTGGAACCACTCCTCCATTCGCAAGATTCTGATTGGCGACTGAAAATATAGGTCCAAGATCTTTGGGAATGAACGATTCAAATCTCGCCACGGTATGGATCACTGTCTTCCCCGGCGTTTCCTTCCCCATGGTCGTGGCCCTATACACCGATGATGGTTCCTTGGATTGACCGCCAAACTGGTTGACTGACTAGTTGGTGTTGGGAGTAGTGGTGCGCAGCCCAGATGAAGCCTCCTCACGGGAGAATGCCTATGACTACGTCATCCTGTGCGTGAAAGCATTGCCCGACGTCTACGATCTGGGAGCCGTCATCGAGTCGGTCGTCACCCCGCAACACACCTGTATCATCGTCAATACCACCAATACTCTCGGAGTCGAATCTCAGCTGGAGCATCGCTTCCCCACCAATGTCGTCTTGTCGCTGGTCTCCAATGTCAACATCGTGCAGACAGGGCCCTCCGAGTTTGAACATGATGACTCCACCGAGATCTGGGTCGGGCCCGCGAGCCGGAGCAATTATATCCCCCTGGACACCCAGAACGACATGGCCTCCGCGCTGGCTCTCACTCTGTGCTCGGGCCACGTCGATTGCAAGGTGTCATCGAATATTAAACAGGAGCAGTTTGACCGGATGATCGGGTAG
The DNA here is from genome assembly GCA_002240705.1 of Elaphomyces granulatus. Classification (NCBI taxonomy): domain Eukaryota; kingdom Fungi; phylum Ascomycota; class Eurotiomycetes; order Eurotiales; family Elaphomycetaceae; genus Elaphomyces; species Elaphomyces granulatus. The sequence continues at coordinate 10,367 of NPHW01003675.1, forward strand.
GCCATGGCTTTAAGACTTTTTCTCAATTCTATTATTTTCATGCCACTGTTCTAATCTTGACATTTTCTCGTTTTGCAGGCAAATAGCATTTTTTCCCGCCAGCGTTCTGTTTGAGACTCCCAACCATGCCCAATTGCTGGAGAAAGTCGGGGTGCGCCAGCTGGTATCTGATGTGATCGATGAACTGATCGAATTGGCGGTGGCACAAGGCTGTCACTTCCCGGATGATTTCCGCCAGAAGACCATGGAGCGCTTGGTGGCCCCGTCCGATATGCCAAGCACCATGTACCAAGACTTTTTGGCCCGACGACCCTTGGAGGTGGAAACATACCTGGGGTCCCCCATCAAGCTGGCCATCGAAAGCGGTGTTCATCTTCCGCGGATAGAAACGATGTACGCCATGCTACATCACATAAATGTCATTAACCAAAGCAGGCCACGTCATGCCGATTCTCCTCCTCCCCTGGCGGTGCACCCTCCGCGGATCTCATCCGTCCCTCCTGGCCAGAGGCCGATGACGAATGGGGTACGACCCAGTCGAGCGGCATCAGGCATGTCAATCCAGGCCCAGCCGAGACGGGGACCACCGCCGCCCGTAGGCGGGGGGCAATTAAGACCGCCTAGCGCGCAGCCATCCCCACGACTCGTCCGTGAGCCATCGTTTGAGGACAATACCTTGGAGGAATTCAGCCATCTGGTCATGTACGATGATTTTCCCGAGGGCTCCGGCGTGCCTCCAAACGGCAATGGAAATTACATGGAGATGCCGAATGGAGCAGCGTCTGCTTCGGCAGATCTGGCTCTGAGGGAACGAGAGCTCATGCTTCGCCAGCGAGAACTTCAGCTGCGAGAACGGGAGATGAACATGCGACGGGGTGGCGGCGGTGGCCGGCGAGGTCCACCTCCTCGACCGGCGTTTGATGAAGAAGATGAGGGTGATTACGTTGACCCGATGGATATGCGACCTCCACCACATATTGATCCCGATAGTATCGACATGATGAGTGTCACATCTCGTCGAAGGAAGGCACCCAGTGCGAACCAGTTTCGCAGGAATCCCGAGATGGGTGGCAGCTTTCACTCGCGTCCACCGTCCTCATTTGGTCGATATATGCCAGGGGGGAGGAAAAGCACGAGCTCTCGTATGATTCAGGACATTTCCGGCATGCACGATTCCTTGTTGGACGATCCCATGATGGGATACTCGTCGAACCGATATGGTTCCGTTGACCGGAAAGAGATGCATGTCGAATCCCGGGCAAACTCGCTGACCGCTGGTCGGATGTCGGATTTCAACCCGGGGCCTGGTCCCTACCCGCCCAGTCGACGAACGAGTCAGTCTCCAGGGATGTCATCCGGTCCCAATGGTCGTGGAATGATGGGTCGACCTCCTCCCGGTCATGATCCTGCGTATTGGCCGCCGAACGGAATGCCACCAAATGGAATGCCACCGAATGGAATGCCACCGAATGGAATGCCACCGAATGGAATGCTACCGAATGGAATGCCACCGAATGGAATGCCACCGAATGGAATGCCACCAAATAGGATGTCACCGAATGGAATATCGCCCGCTGGCCGTCCGTCTCCTCCAGGGAACATGCGCGCACCTATTCCGAGATATCCGGGGCATGGGACCGCGGTGGCACCGCAGCAAGTGGAAAATCTTGGGGTGAGCAATTCGTATTCCGCCAAGCGTTCTCCAAACGTGCGAAGTCTGACCGGAAGTGCGAGCGCCAGCGCGGAGAGTGGTGATAGCGGTGCGAGTGCAAATATCGATTCCGAGAATTCGGCACACAGCAGCCAGATTAGTCTAGGACCGCAGCAATCATCACCAATGTTTGTTAGATAGAGGTGATCTTTCCCTCGGCTCGTCACTGGGCTGGTTTGAAAGAAAAAAGAAAGAAGATTATTAAATTGGGAGGAGTGAGCAGATGAACAACCAACATACGTACATAAAATAATTTAAGAGAGAAAGAGAAATAGGAGCGATCTCGACCTACCGTTTGCCAGTTAAAAGCTCGCTTCCTATCAAGAAAAAAATACGTTGTCTTACATCTCTCTTCAACACATCGAACATTAATGTCCTGATGCCCGCGACCTATGCATTTATGCATTTTTGCCGTCAGTTTCGAACGATATCGCGTTTCTCTCTAATGATTGCTGGGCTATGGAAAGGAGGAACAGTACCGATAATAATGCTCTGCTATTCATTTTTCATCATTCTCATAGGGACATAAGGGTCGTTTTTCTTGCTGCTGTTTGCCTCGGCGTGACTTGTGTTCGTGTTCTTCCATCTACTTCATATTTCAGCATCCTTTTATTCTTTTCTTTATTTTCATGAGACTGAGCAAGGCCGGAAGATAATCACTTTTCTTTTTTTTTTTTTTTCAAAAAATATTGCCCATTCCTTTCAAGACCACGCACCCACATTATTGCACACTTATTGATTGCTCTTCAACCATGGAAATTCCCCTTTATGTATGATGGCTTGTATACTGCATAACTGGCGCTTTCCACTTTCTTTATGCTTGTTAGTATAAGGAATTGTTGTGTTTATTGTCATCATCTTATATTTGCTTGCATCTTTGTATTTTCTCTTCCTTTCTCTTCCCCCTCCTCCCCCTTTACCGCTGTTTGCCCTAGGGCCTCCTTTCCAGCCAACAATTGTTGTTATCTTGTGTTTCGCCTTACACATCTACCTATGTCTGAAGCTTTTGATCGCCGGCGCATGGAAGAAAGCGTGGAGGATTTGATCGATTCGGTCAATCGGTTGGCTGCAACGGGTTTGGCTAGCCTGTGTTCTAGCCACTTAATCAAGGAGACAATTAACACACGCGGCCGCTCATCCTTTACTAGGAGGGCAACATTTTTGGTTCAATAGAAGTCCGATTCCGTGAACTTAATGGTAGCTTTATGACCTGGTTTCTGTAGTCCCGGTGGCTTTTGAGAGCACCCCCATGAAGCTATAACACTTCCTACGGTTCCTGAGCTTTCCTCGAGGAAAACTCGACCCTGTCGACTCCAACGGCTGAAGGACTTTATGAGGGTTCACAAATGACTGTTGATGATATAATTGGAAAAATTCCACCCTGCGGTTGGCTTCACAATGTATTGCCACAGTCTAAGTCCAGCTGAAGGCATTGCAAATGTTGCTGTGTAAAGACAGATTGCTATGTAGGTGCAGCAGATGCCTTCAGCAACCCAAGCAATACTGCATTGTGAACCGAAATTTTTCCAATTATATCATAATGTCATCAACGACTGCCAAAGATCAGGTCGGCTTTATCTTTGTTCTATCATATGTTCACGTGTACATGTATTGATTCATGGCACCACGAAAAATTTAGTGCCTTAGGCAGCAAGTATGTACATATGTACTACATAGGGATGATTAAGGATTCTTATCATACATCTCTCTAAGACTCTTCTATGCCCTGTCCCCTAGCTCTTTCTTCTCTCCTCCCTCATTTGTTTTAAACCTATTGTACCTCACCTCAAGATGCCACAACCAGCAGCAGCTAGCCAACCACCAGCATTCACATCCTCAACAACAATAACGCCGACGACGACGACGACAACAACAACAACAACCAACAAAGCCCGCCAATATGCCCATCTCCACGCCCAACTCGCCCAGCTCCAGGCCCATCTGGCCGACACAGAGAACTTGCTGCGCATGACGGCCGTGCAGGCGGGCGATATGCGGTTTCTGGGCGGGTATGTTGGCGGCATGTTTATGGCTGCTTCGAAGGTTTTGGGCGAGGAGGGCGTGAGTGCTGCTGGTTCTGGTGCTGGTAGTGGTGGGGATGGTGTGAGGGGGATTAAGAAGGGTAATAAGGGTGTTGATGTGGAGAACGAGGAGGGGGGAGAAGACGATGATGACGAAGAAGGGGAAGATGGTGCGGAGTGATGGTGGGAGGCGGAAGGGGAAGGTGATTGGATAAATAATGAAGCGAAGTGAAGGTGAGTCAATTCATTAGTATGTGTGTTTTATATGCATTGTTTTCAACCGGCTTCTTTTTTTCCCTTTAACAGACGAATGAGAATTATTAATGAATGGGTGTTTGGTCTAGTTGGGAAAAGATGATGGCTGGTTTGCTCGTTTCGTTTCTACTCTCGACTATCCGAATCAATGGATCTTTACTGGATGCACGATATTGAAACAACAGACATTTTATTTATATGAACCAACAAACGAATGGCAGGGCCAGTACACCATTGTCTCGCGCCATGATATTGGCCGCTTGAAAGAGGGGGAAGAGAATATCTAACTCTTATTTTACGGTCTTCGTCTTGGATTAGGGGACAGCCGTGGCCGTGGTTAGGTCTCGACCACGAAACCACTGCCAAGGATTATTGCCGGTTCGTCAATGCTGTGATGTTCGTAGCTGGCGAGTTGTCAGTCATCGTTGGATTGTCGAGATATATGATCAGCGGTCCTCCCCCGAGAGAGCTTACCTCAACGTTCCAACACCGCCGGCTTCTAATATCAGTGCTGTCTCCGTTAACGGCTTCCCGATCCACCTTATAGCAAACGCTCTCAAAATGTGGCCGTGCGCGACGATGAGGACGTCTCCATTGTTCTCGCTAGTGGTCACGCCCAGGCATTTGCTGTGGTATTTCCCCCGAATTTCTGCGATCAGAGCATCGAGTCGACGTGTGACGTCACCTGGCGATCTGGGTTGGGTCAGCCACGCATCCATTAACAACATACATATCACATCCCAAGGCCGATTTTTGGTCATCGAAAAAAGAATTGAAAAAAAAAGTCGGACTTACTCCCCTCCCGGACAGCCGTCTCTCCAGATGTCCCAGGGCTCTTCGCCTTTCTGCTTTCGTTGTTCCCTGATCTCCGAGCTTTTCAGACCCTCATACTCCCCATAATCCCATTCGCGGATCGCCTCTGTTACTTCAACTAGGGCTCCCGTTCGGATAGGCTCTTCCTGCTCCGATTTCCGGCATTGCTGCCAGGGCAGTTTTTCTTTGCAGCCGATCCCAAGAAGTTCGAGCGTTCGTTGTGCGCGGAGACGCGGAGAGACGTAACTTTGCATCGCGCCCATTCATTGTCAACGAGACAGATTCCACAAATGTGACATTAATGCTGTAACTGGGCTAGGAAAAAAAAGAAACAAATGGTTATGACGATTACTTGAGTCAGACGTACACATGGGCTAGTCTCTTGGGCACTATGAGTCGATCGTCCCCAACTAGGGCATTGCCTGTCGCTGCAACGCGCTTCTCTCCATTGGCCGTCAGGGGAAGCTCCGTGGTGCCTGTGTGTCGGCCGTTGAGAGACCACTCGGTCTCTCCGTGGCGGGCAATGAAGCAGCGCGGGGTTGCCATTTTTGACTATCTGGGATGGATGAATTTTCTGAGAAGGCAATGAATGGAAATAAATCTTCAATCAACTGGATTTGAATAATGGAAAGCATGTATATATGGAAGATGTCACCCCGCGGCGGGTGCTGCGGGGATACACAGCGGGGATGTAGGAATTAGTCATGGTCAACTTCCTATATATTGAAGAAAGTAAAAACAAGGCCGCTTATATGTGATACCCACATTAATAGGTAATTAATTCGTCTTGAATCTTCAGACTACTAGTACTATCATAGGGTGAGGGGTATCTATAGAACTCTGATAGTAATTATAACCAATCGCCTCTGTGAATCTGTGCATGTGAAGAAGCTAGGACATCAGGAAGTGCAACCCTACTAGATATAGGGGTGGAATGGAAAATACTCCTACCTAGGTAGATAATAGAGTGGACCAAAGTGCCCAAATTACCTAGGTAAAGCCATTGGTATCATATATAGCTGCTTCAAGCTTTCAATGTAGTAGTATTCAACAATCCGGTTCACTAGATTTTCGCTCCGGCCATCATTATATCAATACATATGAATCATGATTTATTTTACATATTGATCAGTCCTCAAGGAGTGAAATGTTCCTTGAACATGGAATCAATTTCATTTATCAAGTTCCTTTGTTGTACTCGTATCATGTACAATTTCAAAGAGTCTCTCTCTCCTTACATCCTATCCTATCTGCTGGCATGGCGACAAGAGCGATCATAAACTGTGCACACCTCCTTATTAAATTGAATCATCTGATCGAAATCAAATGGGAATGGTTAGTACATATGTAGTTTTTCAGCAGTGGCCGGAGAATTCTGACTTTTTTTTTCTGGGTCTTCCAAGTCTAGATCTCTTCCGGGTCATGATCACACAGAAACCGTTGTTCCTAAATATGATCAATATAGGTATACTGGACTATAATATCTATGTATCTATGGTATAGTATTAGTAGGTATTCTAGGTTCTATTATTCTATGGTGCCCCGATTTCTGCAAGTCTGGTAACTTATAACTTATAAGTTCCCTAGGTATGTACATACATGAGGTATGATGACCCTACGAAGCTCGTGTCAGGCAATGGAATCATCGCGCATAGCCAGGTATGATATGTAGCAGACTATTAAACTGGCTTTGGTATGTATAGTATGTTTATCAATGTTCATTCAATTTCCACACTTGCTGTACATGACATATTACTATATACCTAGGTATAGGAGAGAGAATGGATGATGGATGATAATGTTAATTGAGACATACGAAGTGTGCACGCTTGAGCATTGAAGGCTTTAACTTGGGAGAGTATGTAAAAAGCGAGTTTGGTCAATCTATGTAGGTACCTGTTGAATTCGAAGTTAAGGAGGACATACTCCGAGCGTGTGTAGGTTATTACTAACCTACCTAGCGACCAGCCAGTGTTATCTTAAGAAATAGCCTCGTTCTCCACAGAGTCAGACTGAAGGTTTGAAGTTTCCTGGTCCATCTATCTCCCGATCATGAGATAATAACAGAACCTTGTGGTGCAATAGTTACAATACTGTAGTAGCAACAGCCCGGGAGCACGTCTAGCCCAATCTTGAGATCTACAGACGATTATGTAGAATACTGGGATATCAGCAACTCGGCCGCGCGCGCGCGCGGAAGAATTTGGAGCTCTGCAGGACACAGGTGATTGGGTATGTATGGACTGTAAAGAGTCCACCGGGCAGGCATGCATATACGGCTAGAATTAACAACGATCCAGGGATAGCCATCGATCGG
>NPHW01003676.1:0-39669 GCA_002240705.1 Elaphomyces granulatus
TAAACCGAAAACCGTGGGGTTTGTCGCAAATTTTTCGCCAGGTGATAGGATGAGTTATTACTCCGTGACGTATCGACGGAATTGCTGTTCTATATTTGCGTGGTGGAGCAGGCGTGTAATATAAGTATTTGCAATTGCGTAGTCTTGGAATGCCTGACAAGATTCCTAGATAGCTTAATAATTGCCTTTCAGATCATGCGATTTGGAAGTGAATAGTCGTTTCAGTTTCTGATGACAATGTATTTTTACCGAATTAAAAGTGGCTAGAATATTCATTGAATTATGAAGTAAGGTTGGTTTTGGTGTGCTCAATCGAGAGCAAAGTTAATGTCAGGGGAATCGGATATGTATATAGCATTACATGGGGAAAAAAAATACAAGAACATGAACACTTCTTCGCTATTTTTCCGAATCGTATCTTGAAATATAATATGAGAACATGCCTGATACCTATCGTTGCCAATGAGGTTGTGCTCGAGTTTGTTTCGAATGATTGAAGCTGGTTCATGGATGACATTGGTTAAGAAATCCTGCCTTGCAAATCTCATTCTGGATGGTGTCATGCGTGATGCTTTGAAACTTCCAAGCTCCAGTGGAATGCTTTGCACAAGTCAAGATAAACGTATAGCTATGGCCATACAAAGTGGTCATTGGTCTGCGTAGGTGCCATCAAACTGGTGTCTCATGACCTGGGAACATCAATTCCGTATGTTTCCTTGATCCTTTCACGACGTCTCTCTGCGTAACCTGGGGCATAGATGCCTAGAAACGGTCAATTCAGATGCTTCGGCGGAGATCCAAGTCCTAGATTCGGTCACATACCCCTCCCCTCGCCCAGCTCCTGAAAAGTCTCCTCGGCGGGAGTTCTGTATGCTTTCCGAAGTTTCTCAAGCTCCTCAAACTTATCTACGTCCCTACTCCGACTGTACCCCCAAATTCCCCCTGTATACTCAAAGGCACCTAACGTTGTCGCTAGGGCGACGCCGTAGCCTAACACAGCAGGAACGGTCCGGGCTGATTATCTGTCAGAGCGTGCTTTGAGGGCATTACAGTAGCCTCGGGAAAAAGGCGAAAACAGACCACGGAGACCCAGAATTGAGCCCGCGAAGAATCCTCCCAGTGTCACATTCCAGTAGTCCTCCTTCTCTCGCAGGTTGGCAGATGCAGTTTTGACAAACTCATAGGTCCCTCCCATAGCCGCTGGAAGGAAGAAATGGTGAACAGTCAGCACCCCATTCAATCAATCCAACTCAATCAAATCTCAGTCAAAAAGAAAGAAAGGAAAGCCATTTGATATAGAGAGGCAATTGCCTACGCACCGAAGATAGTAATTGTGCTTCCTGTCCTAACGAATACACCCCATGGACCGACATTTTGTTTGACCAAGGTATTTTGAACCGCGGACGCGAAGAGACCAATTCCTCCGGTAAGCATTGTGGTCTTCATGGCTGCCGAAATCACATCCTTCGGATGGTATTTCTTCTCTTCTGCTGGTTGCAGAGCCATAGTGAGTTGGATGTTGTTGAAAATGATACCTAGTACCCTTAGGTTGTAAGTTACTTCTGCCGCTCTCCACCGCTTTAATTTATGCCAACCATCTACAATTGCTACAATAGTTTGAAATCTCAGATTCTATGATAATGGGGATCTCTTATCTCTGCCTAATGCCTCGTTGCCCAATAGGTCATGTGGGTTCCAAGGCAGGCAATCAACAACTTTGAACTTCTACAACATTCTTAGGAGGATGTTTGCCTCAGGTACTCAGGCCCTGCCCGCGGAACAACCAACACGGTGTTGGTTGTTCCGCGAGTAGGGGTTGGTTGTTCCGCGGGTGGGGCCTGAGTACCTGAGGCAAGGAGGACGTGTCCAAAAAGAGCCATGGTGCCCGGCGTCAACTTGGGAATTGGAGAGGAAGGTGAGCTGGGTGATGCTCTCTCACCCTGCTCGCGAGGTGTATCTCACGTGCAAAATTTACATGTCACCGATAACTATAATTGATTTTTATTGTCAGTATCCTAACGCATACCTAGCTGTGTTGATCTCACACATGCAAGGCTGCAGAGTTCTCTAAAACTTACGTTCTTAGGTGGTCTTGGCATCAAGTGGAAGCTCTGCGGCCCATAAGAGCAACAACGTAAAAGTCGTGGTTGAATAAAATCAACAACAATATCAAGTCCTTGTCACACACTATATGCTTGTACCATTCTCTCTATTCATAAGTATCTGTGTCTGATTGTTCATACTATGTATCCTTCAGCTAACGAAAATGTGCTCAATCCGAGCTTGCCAGACTATTCTTGAATCTTGCCCCTCCTCACGTCGTCATTTTTACAACCCTGTATTCTAGGTTTGTGTCGGGTTTGTTTCAGTTTCCAGCTGGATTGACGGCGAGGCTTATAAAGGACCGTCTCCAGACGTTCTTATCTGAGTTTGGTCTTCCACCAATACATGTGTCGTTAACAGAAGCTCCCGCAACCTGGATACAGCTACGCTGTGTGTCTGAGACTCTAGCAATAGAGAACCCTTGGGTCGATATTGCGGCAGAATTGGCGTTAGCCTATCACCACATGTCTACTCTACAGAGAGCAGGTTGTTATTGTCTTGATTCCTAGACATTCTGTCTGATAATATCCCCCATGCTAATCCTCAGATATGTGTATGCAGGCAAGACTGCTCCGCGACTTTTGCATGATATCGCACTGTATGATCCGGACCATCCTCCAGCTTCAGGCCGCAACCTACTCTCCCAGGTGCCTCCTGTGTTTCCAGATTCGTACAATGGGCCGCTAGAATTCGTTTCACCAACATCATGCAAGCATACATATTTCGACAAAAAGAACCAGACTTCTATGAACCCGAGTTCCCCATTCAAAGTCTCTGCAATCTGCTCCAAATGCCGGCATCATTTACAGCTAGTAGTGACTTTCACAAAGGCGAGGCGTCACTCATCAGAGCATATTCATCATTTGGTTTACAAGTCTGGTCGGCAGAGAGTTGGGCAGTCAGAAGAAGTAACGCGAAAGGGTCAGCGGGCGGAGACATTTCACTATGACTGTTCCTACCCGGCATGCTCAGCAACGGTCTCGCTCCGCATTGTTTCTCCGCTGCTACGTCCAGAATGGGTCCAGCTCCTGACTGATCCAGAGTCGATCCAGAAGCGGGCAAAGGAGGCAGTTAATGCTTACCCTGATCGCTTAGAGGGTATCGCACAGCCCCTCCCGATCAATGTACTGGAGAATCTGCATTCTTACGTCGATGATGCCTTAAATAACAGACAAAGGAGGATCAAGGCACTGAACAAAAGGTTCATGATCTGTTTTGGTATTGAAGGAAAGCGGTGTAAGGACCTGCTAGAATTTTTAGAATTTCATCTGGAGGTTAGTTTTTTCCTCTTCTCCATTAGTATTAAGACTTTGAAAGTGCTTAGAAGCTGTTCATAACTCTACTCATTTTAGAATGATGAATTCTGGGAACCCCCGCAACCAGATTCTCTAGCAGCGCCGCCATATCAAGATGAGCTAAGCATTTTTCTTGACGATGTCATATACGAGCTGTTAGCGCTCATTGATCAGCGGCTACCCGTTGAAAAGAAGGGCCAGCATACGATAGACCCCAACTTTTCTGCTGATGTTAACTTATATGCCGCTCTTGGGGTCTTGGATTGTTCGTGTTGCCGAGAATATTTGAGTGTTCACAACTGACTCATTCTAGATTCTAAGGCGCCTAGAGCTTCTGAGTTCGATTTGTTGGGGCCGCCGTGCGTCGTCCGATCCACAACTGCCTGATAGAGAGCATTGTTTACTAACTACACTTCGTAGATGTTATGAGGATCTTGGAGTTGTTGAAGATATGTCATCTGCTCTGATCGTCAATGCCTATAAGCGACAAGTATCGGTAAATCCTGCAAGAGCACCACATTATCTGAAGTGTCTGATAATGATTGGTGAATCGAGGGGCAGACTGGATGGTGACACCATTGAGCAAGCTGTCATGATTGCCCGTTCGGAGGGCAGGTATACGGAGGAGGATGTTGTTCATGCGTACAAATACTTTGGACTCGAACCTCACGATTCAAGTCTCACAGATGAAAATATCTTAGGAAAGTTTTATGCTTTTCTAGGCGATACCACGAACGAAACTGAAACTAGGAAACAGCTGTGGAGAATAGGACACAGTAGAAAAAACGAACGTATTAAATCTGCCGCTGAAGATAGTGAGTTCAGACTGATTTGATTTATATTTGATTTACGGAATTATGCTAATTTGATGGTGAACAGGAGTTGCTACTGTTGAACAAGCCCGTGTTTTTCTCGGTGTTGAGGAAAACACCTCAGACGATTTTATCATCCCTATGTACACGGCTAAGGTAGGATTTCATATTTTGATTGCTAGACTTTGTGTTTTCTAGTTTACCTGGCCTGCATGTTGCTAACGAATCGGGCTAACAACATGCATATAATGGTATTAGATCAATGATAATCCGACGAGCAAAGACCTTGCCCGGCGAGCCGTTGAACTTATTGCCGCAGATCGAAAATCAGATGCTCTGAAGCACTTCCTCAAGACTGGCGAGGCAGGTGTAGTTGCAATGGATGTTGGTGATGCCTACCGTCTCCTTCAGATACCAGACCGTACTGTTGATGATACAGCAATCTTGGCGGCGTATACAATCTGCATTGACGAGGTTCCTGCTCAAATAGAGACTTATTCTCAGGCTTTGGGGATCATCGCTAAAGAAAAGAACAGCTCATTGTTGAGTAGTTATGTCTCTGGACCCACGACGAATACTGATTGTAACTTGCTGGAATGGCCTGTTGGTCTTCAGAACATTGGTAACACGTGTTACCTTAATAGCTTATTGCAATTTTATTTTACAGTACGGCCTTATCGTGAGATGGTTTTGGATTTCGAGAGCCATAAGACAGGCCTGGATGATGAGACGCTACGGTTTAAAAAGGTTGGATCCCGTAAGGTTTCGAGGCTGGAGGTTGAGCGCTCACAGAAGTGTAAGTGTTTTAATGTGATTTCTAGATTGAGACTAACCGCTTTTAGTCCTTAGAGAGCTACGGACGCTGTTTCATAACATGATCACTTCTCCATATTCCTCTGTTATGCCCGAGCAGGAATTGGCTCGACTGACATTGATAAGCTCAACAAATGAAGCGGCTATACGCCGCAGATCTACGATTTCAGGGAACAGGCAATGGGGCTTAGGGGATATCGGTGGGATGCCTGTGATGGGGCCTCTCGGTCCACCGCCTGCTAACGGTACCGATGGAGGTAGAAATAAGGACCCAATCTCCAGGGTCTCTGAGGAGCCCCATGCTATAAAAGAATCAGGAGCAAGCGATATAGATAGCGAAGCTACCCTCGTGGCCGACAGCTCCAAGGACGAGCCGCAAACGGCAGGTGCTGATAATAAAGAAAACCAACCACCACAAATGGACGAAGGCATATGGGTCAATGAAATGACCATGGAAATTGGTGATGATGCTTCACAAGCAAACAGCCAACCTTTCATTGGCCCTGTGGGACCGCCTAATCGTCCGCCACCTATACCACCACGACCTTCGCAAATAGATCTCCAAAAGCAGATTCTTGAAGAGGTAGAGATTGGAGCGCAGCAGGATGTAACTGAAGCTATCAATAACGTTCTTTTCCAGAGTGAATGTGCTATAAAACCTAGAGGAATTGCCCTAGATGGTGAACAACTGGATCAAGTCAAAGAGTAAGTTTATCTATGTCTATGTACACACGTATACAAACGGCATATCTATATCTATTCTCTTTACGTTCTGTCCCCTCTTTCTTTGGTTACCTATTAGTGGGTCCTTTTCTTACTCTTTTCTCCTTTTTGGCCACGTCCCTCTCTGAGATCGCATGCGCTGTGGGGCTGACAGTTTCCTTAAGCTTATTTTATGGGAAGACAATATCGTATATTACAGCTGAGCGCGGCGTACGGTCAAAAGAGGAGCTGTGGTCAGACATCAAGGTGGATGTTGCAACTGGATCTCGTGACATATATGCTGCAATCGATGGCGCGTTTGATATGCAACAAGTATATGTAGACGGTGAAATGGTAGAGCAATTTGGCTCAATTAGCAAGTTGCCACCAGTCTTGCAGATACAGGTCCAACGTGTCCAATTTGACCCCGTTAAGAAAACCTCTTTCAAATCAACCCACCACCTTGAACTAAGAGAGACTATCTACCTTGACAGGTACATGGATACTCAGCAACAAGAACTCTTAAACCGGCGGCGGCAATGCTGGGAATGGAAAGATAATTTGAGGTCGCTGGAAGCCCGTAAAGCCGAATTGCTGCGTCTCAATGTACGCTGTTCATTTTGCAATGACCTAGGAGCTGCCTTTGGAGACTGACAGTAATGTGTAGGAAAGCGACGGGGAAGATATGGCAAGCCTCTTTAACACTACCAAAAACGTTCTTGAGGATTTATCGACAATGAAGGAAGATCCTGAAGTTGCCGATTGTGCAATTGACTTCGATTCGCAAACGATGTTGGAGCTTGAACACCTTTCTCGGGTAGCAAGAGCCGAGACAACATGTAAGAGTCCAGATTCTTAACTGTTTGGTAGTTTTTGTGGTAGATGTGAGATTGACGTATTTTCAAGATGTGGAACAAGAGATAAAGCATACGCAAACTATGATTTCCAGTCAATTCGCAGACTCTAGACGGTTGGCTTACCGCCTGTATGCTGTCTTCATGCACCAGGGCTCTGTTGAGTTTGGCCATTACTATATCTACATCTATGACTTTGCCAGGGACGTGTGGCGCAAATACAACGACAACCAGGTCACCGAGGTTCAAAATCGCGCCGAGATCCTCGAAAATGAAGGCCGTCAAAATCCACCAACCCCCTATTTCCTGGTATACATAAACAATACCATGAAGGATCGTCTTGTTGATCCTGTCTGCCGGGAAATTGTGAATACGACGTTAGGCCCAACTTCGAGCGAGGTTCAAACCATCACAGATGCTCAGATTGCGATGGATGATGTTCCTCCATTGACATCGGTTGGGGATGTGGATATGCAACTGCTTCCGTATGAAGAGGCGTGGACTGACGGTCTCCCGGCAGGTATGAATGCTGACTCCAACCCGGAAAATCCGGAAGCAGGCGCCCACACCAACGGCAATCCTGCAAATGATACTTCGACGAACAATTTCATTGCTGACAGGGATCACGTGCAATGGTAGGCCCTACGGCAAAGCCATCTACAATTTCTTCGGCCTCAATTCCATTAAAACGCAAAGGGGTGGAAGATGGCGGAAATTAGTCATATACATACAGACTCTGTCTAACGAGATTTATCCCCTAGACCTAGACTTGTTCTCAGGTCCATTCTTCGTCGATTGCCTAACCGATATCGATTTCTTTCTGTCAAGCGCAAGGAGCATTACCCAAGTTGCAGGAAAGGATAGCACCATTGAAAGATATTCCATTTACCTTATATTCAATTTTGTGTCTTCACTCTTGATATTTCCGTTTATCTTTATCATATAAACTTGAAACTTTGTAAGCGTGCCGAAGACATGGCGGAAATTATTAAGGGACATAGAAAGGCGACAGCTCGAGAATCCATTTTTGTCATGCGGTCTTCACATCCATGTACTCTTTTGTTAATATCCCCTTTCCTTTCTTCCTTTATTTTAATTGTTTTTTGTTTTTTTTTTTCTTACACCGTATGACCCGGCCTTGCATAGTAGTTGAGTCATTATATTTTTCTGGGCATGTATTTGAATTATAGAGCGGATTCCTGGCAAACATCACCGGAAAAAAGAGTATAGTGGAGATCTATTTCTTTCGATATATTTTTTATTTTTATTTTTATTTTTTTTCATATATACCATTCAGCCCAACCCTCAACCCTATCCAGTATCTACTTTTATTTCGTCCACCTATTATCTATCCATTTGTGATTCTTACTTATCTTAGCCCCATTGCCTGGCAAATCATCAGGGACTCGGAAAGAAAGAGGACTTCAATGCTCACCATCTTGAGGTTTCATATGCAGGATAGATACTCTACAACTCAGCTGATTTCCTACTCCCATCATGCCTAAAATGTGCATACTAAAATAATACATAGAGCAAAACAAAAAGGTTATTTATTATTTTCAGTTCATGTGCCATAGCTTGAGAGCCTCAATTACATTATTCCTTGTTCATCATGAGATTCACCCATCAATCTGGTCGGTCGGTTAAAACCCAGTAACTATTTGTAACGTGGCGTCGTTACATTATTTAAAACTGGTTTGTCGGGCTACATAATATGTATCAATCCTTGCAGTGGGGTTTATTATTATAAACCCTCGACTTCGGGGGGGATTTCCCAATGATTTCTGGGGGTGGAAGGTAGAGTCTTCATAACTTCTGAATACATGTACTAAGAGTCTTCGAATTCGTACTACCTGCATCCGACTTTTACAGTTCCCAATACAACCTGAAGTGCAGGCATAACCAATACTAATAATACATAGGTATACAAGGGTCCATGTCTTCACGTTCGTTCTGTAGTTAAGATTCCGAAAATAGAGACTAGTAACTACAATATGGCCAAGGAGATGCAATGACATCTACGACAGTCATGCGGATGAGTGGTAGAAAGGGAGGCAACCGGTTGATTAGCCATGGTTCCAAAACGTCTTCTCTTTTCATGATACCTAGGTAGGTAAAGATGGATAAATTAATATTTGCTTCAGCCAAATAAAAGGGGACATTAAAAATCATTTTATTTTAATTTCTTTCTTTCTTTCGAATCGTCCAAGTACACATATAAAAGTAACAAATGGGTAAGATGCGCGAATCTGTGTTATCAGCCAGCCAGCTAGCCAGTCTTTCCGTCTTCGGAGGTCAAAAATGCCCATATTAAAGGGCACCAAGGTGGGAGGAAGGGTCAATTAATTGTATATGCCCAAGATTTCACACCGAGCGTGTTAAGGGCAGGATGTGTCATGGATCTCACTCCATTCCAGGTACAATGGATCACTCTTTTGGAGCATGTAAGATGAGCGAATAAACAAAATAACTGCGCTCGGTCTTCTACGTAGGTAATCAAGGGACGTCCATTCCCCGCTGCAAGGACGCTTCCAGCTCGTTTGAATGCTGGCCTGCAGGGATCGCCTCCTGCGGCCTTGGTTCCTCTTGTTTCCAAACACCTTGGCTGTTTTCAGGAATGGGAACATTCGTCTGCTGGCTAATCTGTTGTTGCTGTTGCTGAGCGGCAAACTGGCCATGGGGCGGCTGCCGTACGAGGGCGCGGAAGCGAAGGACTTCGTCCAAGATCATCTTACGCATCTCCTGGACATCCTCCACCACCTCAAAATGGAAGTCGAAGGTCGTGGGACAAGAGGGCTCATCGGTGGGATCATGCCAGATGTGTAGGTAACGATGCCCGAGGGCCTCCTCTACAGAAATCCGCTGGGACGGGTCGAACGCGAGCATACGGTCCAGAAGGTCGAGAGCATCTGGGTTTGCATGGGGAAAGAGTCGTTGGAATGGAATTTTGGGCATGAAAGGGAGATTCCGGACGTAATCCTGGGCACGAGGTGAGCCGATGCGACATAGTGTCTCTTCACTGGGGGTGCCGAGATAGTGAAGGATTTGGTTGAGCTGGTCGACATAGTCGCGACCTTTAAAGAACGGACGTCCACCGAGCAACTCAGCTAGGATACAGCCAACGGACCAGACGTCGACTATAGAGTATTAGTTTGAAGGAGAGGGTGGAAGGTTTCAAGAGCTCGGCTGAAAGACTACTATATAAACAGCCACCAAAAAAGAGGGAGAAAGTGAGAAAGGGTTTCCGGGGCCATACTAGCTTTGGTGTAGCTCTGGAAGCTCAACATAATCTCTGGCGCACGATACCACCTCGTGGCGACGTACTCGGTCATATATCCAGCATTCTCTTCTGGGTCAATGGAGAAACCCCGGGCAAGGCCAAAATCGCAAATCTTGAGCTCACAGTCGGCATTCACAAGAAGGTTCCCCGGCTTCAGGTCCCGGTGGAGGACGTTGGCGGAGTGAATGTACTTCAAGCCACATAGGATCTGATAGATAAAGGATTGAAAATGCGCATCGGTGAGGGGCTGGCCAGAGCGAATGATTGCCGCCAGGTCACACTCCATCAACTCTGTTTGGACGTTAGTGGCAATAAGCTAGTAGTATCCACCGGAGTGCCTGTTGGGTCTTCTCACCTTCGTAGAGATATGTTTCGTTAAAGTTGTCAGGTCGGGGAATGTCCATGTCGTACAGACATGTGATCTAACAGTCATCGAAGTCAGCCGATGAGGGCAGTCTCAGCGATGGTGAGACGGCGAGACAAGGGCACACGAACATTGCGGTGGCCCCGAAAGTGCTGCAACAGCTTGATCTCTCTTAGGGCGCGTTTGGCCAGGATCTTCTTGCTGAATACATTGGTAACCTTCTTAATGGCGACGCCTTCGTTGGTTTGGGTATTGACTGCGGCACTGTTTCACAACAAAGGACTATCAGCTAAGAATTTCATTTTCATTCTTTCTTCCCCCCTCATTTTTTTTTAGTTTGGGTTCAAGGCGCTCTCAGACGAATTCGGGAGGGTTATTTTCGCTCATGAGGATACCTGTAATAAATAGCACCTACCAAACAATGCCGTATGCTCCCTGACCCAACTCCTTGGTCACATTATAGCGCTCATCCACAATAAAATCCTGGTTGAAGACTTTAAACACTTTGCGGCCCTGTAGTTCTGGCATGGTTCGTGACAATGATCGTCACCACGGCCGATATTCCTGCTGGACTAAGGATTTACGCGGGGTGAAAAATCGACGCGCGTCCGAAAATGAGGAGATAGCACGAAGATCTTCTGATATTTGGTGATGAAAACGAGGGTCTTGAGAGTAGGCGTGATAATTGACTAGGATAGAAATGAATTGCAAATTGTTGAGGATCAAAGCGTTTGATCATAGATTTACTACAGATCCTCTATCCTCTAGCGACGACGACAAATGCTGAGAGAAAGGGAGTGTGCAGAAGGGAGAACAAGATGGAGAAGAAGGAGAAGAAGAAGAAGAAGAAGAAGAAGCAGAAGAAGAAGAAGAGGAAGTTGGTCTGGTTGAAGATGACAAGACAAGAAAGAACTCGATGTTCGATGGAGCCCCGCAGTGACAGTTCTTGTATGATTAAGTAGCGCGGGATCAAATAGTGGGCGGTTGTCGGGAAGAGGGGGAGAAAACCAGGGATACTCTAGCGCTTGCCAAGAAGTGTGCCCCAGTCAAACGTCAAAAACGCCAAACGTCAAACGTTAAACCAGTCAAACAAGTCAAACCAGTCAAACCAACTATGATATATCCATATATGTTATGGCTTCACATATCATAATGATATTTATTAGATAGAGTATGATGACAAGTTCACAAAACGCCACCAACAAAATAATGAACAAGAAACCACCAAACGAAGACAAGAAACAACTTCTAAGTACTAGGTATGATACAGCTGAACCGGCAGGGGCGAGACTAAAATAATTTAGTTGATCGATGGTAATGGATCTATTCGTCACTTAAGCGGCTAACCTATCCGACCGTTCTCCGACTGTCGATCAATCGGTACTGTCAACATTTTTCGACGAATCTACATCTGCATGGGTCCGGTTCTAGATGTTTTACGTTGGGGTTAAAACGTTAAGGCTGAGCGAGTATCGATCAGATGGGATGATGACAACGACGACGACGACAAGGACGACGATAAATGTTAATGAGAATGAAAAAAAAAAGGGGGAAGAAAAGGAAAGAAACGAAAAGATGTCATCCCCCTCAACTAATAAATAGCAAAGGGCTGTCCAAATAACTATCTAGGTTTGTGAATCTGACAGCCTCTCTCGCTCCTCGCATAGGGCGCTTGAGTGGCTGACAGCCAGCAAGTGGGGTGATAGATGGTCTATGTCTGTCTAGAACTGACAGAAGACATACAAAGTTAATGAACGGCATGATCATTTATCATATCACAAGAAAATCCGTGGCATCCTCACGTTGACTTATGCATATTTTTTGCCCCTTCTTGTTCAGCTCCCAGCAGGGGAAATATGCATAGATACGCCTTATTAACCCTTCTCCAGGATAAACCCCAAAGAGACAAAGTAAGAGATACGAAACGAACATACATACCTCATACCTAACTATAATATACCTTCCTCCATCCAAGGTCTTAAACGCGCACCTCCAAAAGAAGCTCCCAATATTCACGTGATCCGATGTGGTGATTGGGTGCGACTCACTTGAATTCAATTTATTATTTATTTAATAAAATACAACTCTCTCACTTTCGAAGGGGGCCAGAAATGACCTTTTTTCGCTTTCTGATATTTGTCTCCTTATGAGCTTACACTACCTACACGCGGACCCCGTGGCGACGTATTAGTATTTGGTGTTGAATCAATTGAGTCGCAGGGCGATCGACGACTGAGCTCCTTAGAGACGTTATATGATACCAGGCTGTGAAGCTTCTGAGCCTCAGTGAGGATCTGCCGGTTGTTGCTCAAGAGGGGTTTGAGATTCTAACATGAAGTATTGTCAATTGATACAGATCGCTGGCTTGATTGCAGGTGGTATAGACAGTTTCGACGTCTCCGCGGTATTATCATAGACTTGATGTCACCTTCACAGTCATCGATGAGATACGTGCTATAACGTACCTTACATGTTTTGATGTGGACCCGACGAGGCTTATAGTTCCGCGTATGATAGATCGCAGCTTCATGGACTTTGGAAATCGTACATAGAAAAAGTGAAAACATCATTCGGCTCCGTTTTCCATTGGAAAGTAAACATGCATTTGCCTTTCATCACTAGTTGAGATAGATCAAGAAGATAAATGCAATATAAATCGCATCCCTTCAGACATCAATATCGTAACACCAACTACAGAAACAAAAAAAAAACAACAAACAGGCTGAAGCGCTCAAAGTAAATGATTGACGAAAACGCCTTAATAATAAGACCGCCACCAAACCCCCATGCATGCTGCCACCACCAAATCGAGCATCTTAAGCCCCTCATCCTCCACAATCAGCTTTCCCAGCTTCGCACTCGTTCCCCTTAGCCCACCGCCCGCGCGTTCCCGAGCTAAAGAGAGGTCAAGGCGATTTTTTTCAAACTCTGGCTGATCTTGGTCGGTGCTGGAGCCCGAATGAGAACGACTGCGAAACGAAGAGACATCAGACGAGGACTCGGCTCGGTGGCGAGAGCGAAAACCCGAAGCAAAACCACGATGAGTATTCTGAGTAAATATCGAAGCTCGGGGTCCCCGCTTGGTCTCGTCTTTCGGATGCAGAGGGAATGAATTACCCAAAGGGAGTGGAAAGTTAAATCGGAGCTCTGCCACTGTCACCGCCGGATTCTCATGCCCCTCTGCTGTTTCTCTTGTAGAACCATTCGGAATCATATGCTTGCACTTGAGGCTCTGGCCGTTGACACTGGCTACGAAAGTACAAATGCCATCCCACGGCGAGGCGAAAGTGTAGTAACCGCTCTTCAATTTCGATGGGCCAACCTTAGTAGGGCTGTGACTTCCACCACCAGGGATGGTTGTCGAATCAATATTTCTTGAACTGTCATGTCGGTGGCCGTGACTAGAGCCCGCAGTCATGTAAACTCTCCTACGGAATGTGCTAGATCCAGTTTGTGTGGTTGGTGTCTCATTTCCAGCTGTGACCCCTTTTGAGTCAGAAGAATGGCCGTTCAAGTTTTTTGACCGGAGATTCAACCCGAGACTGGCAAGGACATGGTGCTTATTGTGATCGACAAACCTTCCATACCCTGGCGTCGATATCTCGATGTCAATCGCCCTAGGGTCGTCATCAGCATTAAATATAGTTCCGACATTCCATTGACTCCCATGAGTAGGGTCACGTCGTATGAGGGTAATGGTAAATCCCGGTTCTGAAATGTTTCCTGGGCTGGTCCCTGTGGGCGATGGCGTTTTGCGTCTCGAGGAAGCTGTTCTCGTCAAAAATCCACTTGCGTGTGGGTACCATTTTTGCGGCGAAGTTGGCGTCAACTGTGGTCGTCTAGCATCTACACTAAACCGGCCGGATCCAGTGCTGGGGAGGTCTGTTTGGCTTAGCGAAGCTCGACCGTCTGGATAATAAACCTGTGCACTCCATTTATTGTGACGCTTCATACTCCCTTCGTCATCGCTCGCATGCAAATCATCCCCGTTAGATGGAGGAAGTCGTCTCCGTGGGATGGTTAATTTGTTGACAACTTCATTTTCCTTCTCCCGAGAAATCTCCGTGTCATGAGATGGATTAGGTGTTATTGAACCCATATGCCCCTGTTCTCTACTGCTTGTTTCATTGTCCGTGTCGCCCGTAATCGTATGCAATTGAGGTACAGGACGCCTTTGGATGGAAGGAGAAGATGGTGATTTAGTATCGACTCCGTGGTTTTCATGTGGCAGAAGAGGAGAAGGCGGAGCTGGTTGTCCTACAGGTTTGCGATGGATATTGTTGAGATGTAAAAGATCACCCTGCTTTGCGGTAGGGTCTCTTTCCTGCTGACCAATTTGTTTCTTTTCTGTTTCATGTTCCAATTCAATGGCTCGAAGCACAGCTTCATCGTCAGGCGATGAGACATGTAAATAGTAGAGGGATGCATGAATTGCCTCAGCGGAGACACTAGCTTTGGTGGGAGGTTTGAGAGGAGTCAGGAACACATCTTTTCACACATGCATTTCAGCATATATTCTTTGAGTGATAATGATAATAAAACATCTGTAAACAATAGGAGGAGGTAAAAATCAAAGACTCGCACCTCTGCTACCTGGCACTCTCACTATATACAGCACAAGGGGTTCACAGGGCTCTTGGGTTGGATTTCTTGGATATGCAGGTGGGTTAGAAGCTAGTGTCGTGACAGATGAAAGCGATCTTGCTTCAACTGGGCCCTGGTTTGAAACAGTGTGTGCCATGGACTTCGATATTTATTAATTAATTGAAGTTGATGATAGCTTGGGACAAGTTCCATCGACGTTTCACTAGATTGCGGGGGGAGCAAGTTTTAGCAATACAAGCTCAAAATAACACTCTCTACCGTATTTTATTAGATCATAATCACGTAACGTGTAAGAAGTGTCATATCATGATATCATTATAATAAACATACCTCACATGTGATAGAGGTCGAATCCAGGCAACGAATTCGGAAGGTATCCAATACTTTATCTTCTTTGCTGATATTAACTTACCTGGTAACATTTCCAATGAATACCTTGACATTAATTATTATGCACTGATTGGCTATTATGCAGTAATACTGCTATGTACGCCGATCTTATTGTGCATGTCACATCAGAGGACGATGATGATTATCACATTTATCATATATATATATATATATATATATATGTGTGGTGTATACCTTAGTATCGTCGAGATTAAATACAATGAATGCTATGACTATGCGTAGCGGCGAGACAAATAAGACTAGCAAAAGAACAATACAGTTTCCATGAAGTAGCCTGTCAAACAAACTCCAAAGCTCCAGCCTGCAAAGCTTACCGTTTCCGTTTCCGAGCAATAAAATGAATAGTGTAGTTAGACAACAGTTTCGGACTGCTCCCCTTCAGCAATTACCGGTATGCTTAGTCCACGGTCTGGGCTTTGCAATACCAGCTGCTCATGCCGCCGCGCACGCAGAAACTCGCTAACAGATCGAATTAAGATGAACCATCCAACAACCATTAGGATGTAAGATATCCACTCGCTGGTAGTTATGGAGTGAGATAATCCATCGGCTCCACTGTTCTGACCTTGGGCTCCAACCGCCGCTGCGGCATTCTCGCCGATCGAATTCGGGTTGAAGTCGTGACTATTGGGATCAGGGGGAACAGCAAATTGTTCCGTACCAGCATCCGATCTTCCGCTACCACCCTTCATATAAAATCCGTATTGGACAAGGGTGAGACCGAGGCCAGCCTTGCTACCGTTTTTCGCAGCGTGGGTTGTGTGTAGCAAATAGGTGAGAAGAAAACCGACAAGCTGGAAGGACATTGAGATCATGCCATTCCACACGAAGGAAAAAACGGATCCAACGGGTAAGCCATCAACATAGACTTCGTTCGTCGACATTCCAGGGGCCATGATTGTGGTTTCCCAATAGGCCGGCGTAGGGTCTGCCGCAGCTTGCTCATACGACTAAAAGAGTAAGTTAGCAAATCATGTATCTAAATCAGATATGGTGTAGCGCTCTCTACATACCGGAGGCAATTCGTCGTCGATCTTCTCTCCCGTCTCTGACTTGGCTGCTAGGTTGGCGAAAACGCCGTCGTTAGTTGAGCCAAGACCGACCACTCGAACTGTTGGAGAAGTTAACGATGGGAGCAGCGTTGTTCGCCTAGGAATTTGGGATTCCTGCGGCCCCTCATGTGTGGACTCAGATGTGGAAGCATCTGCGGTAGCGATCTCCTGCGACACGTTCCCCCGCATTAACCTTTGTCTGACGTCGGGCTCATTCTCCGTATCTGACTCATCCCCATCGTCAAAGGCATCTGCTAGAGTTTGTTCAGCCTCATGATGAAGGGGGTCGTCGTTGAGGAGCCGACGTGAAGAGGGAGATGACGATCGAGAGCGAAAGGGCGGTGGCGGTGACGAGGGAATATGTGTTACGGGAAGGATGGGATGAAATGACTCTACTTCATCGCCATCATCGTCTCGGGTATTGACCTGGAGACAAGAGGTTCAGTCGATGCTATGTTTACCCATGCGTGTTTAACCATGCGAAGGAGGGGTATAATAGTCGATTGCCTTACCCGTTGATATCGCTGTGAGCTCATAACGAGCTGCACGAAAAGACACTGGATCAAAAAACCAGAGACTGACTAAAATGGGAGACAATATCTCTATAGGCAGATGAGAAATGGACGAAATGAAACAGAAGACATGATCGAGTCAGGACGAGGCTTGTTGATGGGATAGGACAAGTCGGCTTGATGATAATCCGGTCATTAGTACGGAGATAAACTCTTAACTACCTAACTAAACGCTCAAACGGCTTGTTGTATGTAATCGCCTACTTCCTAATATGCCCAGGTGATAAGACTTCAATTAAACATGCTGTAAAGGTATATAAGGTATCAATTGAGAAATGATCCACATTTCTTTTATTTTTTTCTTTATTCTCTAATATCCCTCCAAATCCAGATACACAATGTCTAAATCGCAGGTACTTTCTCCCTCTCCTCAACCACTTCGTCTCTAGCTCATCTCCTCAACAGAGTCTCCGACCGCAAACTCTTCACGCGCGTTTAACCCATCTCATCAAACACTGGCCTGCAGACCCCGTCCGCCCAGCGTCAGTGTCCATCCAGCATTATCTACAGGGCCGTCTTCCGAAGTCCCCAGAAGACAAAATACCGTTATCTGATTCATCCATCAATGCCTTATTCTCTCTCCTCGAAGATCGCTACAGCAGACGATACCCACTACCACAGAAACTGCGCAATCCGGCAAGCAACCCCAGTCACTACGATGATGTCGTTAAGGAGTTCGATGAGGCGCCACAAAGAAATTGGTTGGGAAGATTAGGGAAAAGGCTGAAGGGGATCGTGAGATTTCGGTAGCGGATTTCTTTATTGCCTTCGGTCCTTAGAAAAGATCTTTTCCCCCTTTACGTTTAACAATTATTATTATAACACTGGAACTTTTCAACTGGAGTTGTGAATCTTTTTCTGCTACGACACGACCAATGAAGAGTTTATGGGGGGGAAGAACTGGGTTTCGCGGTTAGATAAAAGATGTAATATATGAATCGAGAAAGACTTCTGACACAGCAGGTGTGATGGTACATAATGCTATTAAAAAAACGAAGGAAAACCAAGTGTCATATACTAGTAGTAAGCAATTGAACCGTCTTAGCTTTTGAGAATGAATATAAACCATTCTGTTTCAGGTTCCAACTCGAGAAAAGTCTGGATACCACAATTACAGCCTACGATTTAACACATGCTAGTACTCTTGGAGATATAGACAGATCCCTACACACGACTTGTATCATATACAGTGCTGTTTTTGCTTGTAATAATTTAGGGGAATGATAACGGCTATCTATAACAACATTTCCAGCATCACATATATGATATGAGGTAGCTAAGCTCGATCAAGATGGAATAATAATTTTACATGTCACATCATACGCACAATGAAAGTATACTCAAAAATCGCTAAATACAATAGGACATTCGTATTTGGTTGGATTTTAGGACACCAATACGCGGAATGGGTGATTTCGTCCGTTTGATATTAGAGCATTGGCTTCAGATCATCTGCCACGCAAAACGGTGCACCCGTCTTCTCTCTCACCTCCTCGACAGTTACACCGTCCCCAATTTCAATCAAGGTGAGGCCGTCGGTAAAGTCAACATCGAAGACACATAGTTCGGTGATAATGCGGCTTACGCAGGCCTTGCCTGTGAGAGGGAGTTCGCACTGCTTGAGGATCTTGGGATTGCCTTTCTTGTCTGTATGCTCCATTGTCACAACAACTTTGGTTGCGGCTGGGTTAGAGACGAGGTCCATAGCACCTCCAAAACCTTTGACTTTTCCTGGGAGCATCCCTAATGTGTTTTTAGCAACTGCTATACTACTTAAGCCCCAAGCTCGCTAAATGCGGAATCACTTACAGTTGGCAAGATCACCCTTAGCACTAACCTGCATTGCCCCAAGGATGGTCAGATCAATTCGCCCAGAGCGAATCATGCCAAACGACTCGTCACTTCCAAAGCATGAAGCACCAGGAAGCAACGTGATGGTTTCCTTTCCAGCGTTAATCAGGTCAGGGTCTTCCTGGCCTTCTTTAGGATAGGGACCCAGGCCGAGGATTCCATTCTCTGACTGCAGCATCACTTGAACGGATGGTTCTACAAAATTAGGAGCTAGCATAGGCATGCCAATTCCAAGGTTTGCATACATCCCATTCTTAAACTCCTTCGCAGCACGGCGGACGATGAGCTCACGCTTACCGGCAGTGTCTCCTTTGCCTAGTGCTGCCATATCAACCCCTTCACTCTGTTTTGAGAAAGTGAACTTCTCAATCTGCTTCTCTTCGGTGCTTTGGATAACACGTTTAACGTATATACCCGGCAGATGCACAGAATTGGGCTCGATTTCGCCTACCTCCACAATATTTTCGGCTTCGACAATTGTCATTTTCGCATTGCGACCCATGACACCGTTGAAATTCGCCGCCGCATATCGGAACTGACAGTTCCCCAGTCTGTCGGCCTTCCACGCCTTAACGAAAGCATAATCCCCCTTAATTGCCTCCTCCATTACATGGCTCTTGCCATCAAATACTTTCACATCTCGAGGAGAGCTGTACATGGCCACCGTCCCGTTGCTGTTGTGTTTTAAAGGCAACTCACCTGTCTGAACGACAGTCCCAAAAGCAGCCGGAGTATAGAAAGCAGGGATACCAGCGCCACCCGCACGGCACCTTTCAGCCAGTGTGCCCTGAGGGGTCAATTCCAGCTCTATCTCACCGATGAGATACATGCGTTCTAAAGTCTTGTTCTCTCCAACGTAGCTTGCGACCATTTTCTTAATCTGTTTGCTTGCAAGAAGCAGACCAAGACCGGAACTATCAACACCAGCGTTGTTACTGACAGCTATTAGTCCTTGAATCGAAGCGTTCGCCCGGACCGCATTGATTAAGGTGTCAGGCACGCCGCAAAGTCCAAAACCTCCGGCTAAAAGTGTAGAATTCGATGTCATATCCTTAACTGCCTCTGCGGCGGAAGGGAAAATCTTGTTGATCTCATATTGTCTAGTGCCAGTATTAGAAAAAGCACGGGCCAGAAATCTTTGGTGCTATTCATGTCATATCAATTACAGTATCATAGCGTTAGCATTAAATGAATTCGTACAAAGTAAGATGGACTTGCTCTACCTTTCCTGGGTTTGAAGAGACACGCTTAACGAGTTGCAGGGATGCAAAGACATATAATGCCATTTTATCTAACTTGTTCTTTTCTTTCCCCACGGGTCTGTTGCAATTCCCTGAGCCCTCTAGGGTTCACCTGCCATTGTCAACTTTCACGCAGCAATTGAATTTACGGGTAAGGCCACAATCACCTTTTCGTGAGAGTCCACAATGGATCCAAATAATAGCAACCAGTATTGGGAAACTTTAATCCAGTCTAAAACTCTTTTTGCAAATAAAAATTCCAACTTATGTTCAATATGTAATTATCATAAAACGTGTCGCTAGATCACATCCGCTGGGAAATTTCCGATCGCCCCGTCAGTAGTGCCAACTGTTACCTCATACTACAGTAACGATGATGTTGGAGAATTTAAGAGAAAGGCTCTAGACGCTCGAATTATAAATTCGTAATCAGCTTGCGGACAAGAGAGATAAGAATATTTTCGTAGTATACGTAATGATAAAAGAGGGGAAATGGGAGCCACAACTCACGAGTGCATATCAAGCAAAATATCTCGACACAAGGAACCACAAATAGGTAGATCCTTGTGTGCCTTTGAAGAAGATTTTATGAAATGTGAGTCGCCGGGTAAACGCGGCTAAAATATACCTATCTGTATAAACACTCGGTAATCGTCGGATTTAAGCGGGAGTCCTCGGCCTTCGCTACATACCCCACTTAAGTCCGACGACTACCGAGTGTTTGACAATCTATTCAAGAATGTCGGGTAGTGAGCAAGCTGTGACGGAAATACGCATTTTAAAAAGGTATAATACTAANNAATAAACTATTTAAGACTTATGAGAAGCTGTTCCGTCGGGGCCTGAGGTCTTTACGGTCCATGTACAACTGGTTGAGAGATGAAACATCTGACGCAGAATTCAATGTTTCAAGTCTCGATTGTATCTTAAACAAGTTTACGCTTCCGTTACGAATCTTACGATCGATGTAAACTTACTACTAACCTAACGCTGTGACCGAATTCCATGAGAGTAAAAGGCAACAACCATCAGAGCGCGTTTATAAGCCTGCGCTCCTTCCTAAGTGCTTTAAGTTTGACACGAGCTTCCTCGAGAGGAACCATGACCCCTTTAGCCTGAGAAGACGGGTCGTCACGATTGCGAATGTTGACGGACCGAGATTCCTTTTCTTGAGCGCCCACGACTATTTTTTTAAAAAGTTAGTATCTATCTTGTAACGAAAGATTCCTAGGAATAGAACGGAAGAAGAGATGTGGAAGCAAAATTAACAAAGAGGATGGAAACACAACAAAACATCCAGTGATAGGAGTTGAAAAATAAGAAAGGGCTATACTATAACTGACCGAAGATGAAGTTATATTGCGCCAGCTGGCCAGTACGAATCTTCTTTTGAAGCGTGTTACCACTGATATCAACATCGACATGTAGCTTGTCACCGCGTAGGATCTGCTGCACCTCAAGAACGTAATCATTGACAGATGGCATGACTGGTACAATTAGGATCTGCCGAGGACTAATCCAAAACGGCCATTTGCCACCGAAGTGTTCAATCAGGATACCTAGAAACCGCTCAAAACTGCCAATGAGGGCACGGTGGATGACAACCGGACGAGCACGACCAGCTCCGAGTTCATTGGATTTGTCCCCACCTTCCATAGAATCTTCCTTACTTTTCTCATTTGTCATGTATTCTAGCTTGAAGTTAAGCGGTGCCTGGTAATCAAGTTGGATAGTAGCACATTGGAACTCCCTCTTGAGGGCATCGGCGATAGTAATATCAATTTTGGGGCCATAGAAAGCGCCGTCTCCTTCATCTATAGTCCAATCGGAACCCTTAAATCTAGTTAGCGCCAGCTGTAGCTGCTCTTCCGCGTAGTTCCATGTCTCCAGATTGCCGAGGTACTTCTCAGGCCGAGTGGACAGTTTCAGTTTGAAAGTGAATCCAAATAGCCCGTAGACGCACTTAAGGAAATCAAAAAGGCCCTCGATCTCCGAGCTGATCTTGAAAATCTTTAGTCACCATAAATCAAGCGCCGAGAAGAGCAGAGCGTACCTGGTCTGGGGTACAAAATATATGTGTATCATCTTGTTGAAATTTGCGTACACGAGTGAGTCCGCTTAGGGCTCCCGACGCTTCATTTCGGTGCAAGACTCCAAAATCGGCAATCCTTAAAGGAAGCTCCCTGTAGCTTCTTTCACGATGACCGAACAGTATGAAGTGACCGGGGCAGTTCATTGGTTTGAGTGCCCACTCCCTCTTCTCGACATCGAGTTTGAACATATCATCCTTGTAGTGAGCCCAGTGGCCGGACGTCTTCCAGATACTCACGTCATACATATTTGGAGTCTGAACCTCCTGATATCCCCGCTTCCGATATTCCGACCGCAGGAGCTTTTGAAGTGCATTGAAGATCTTGGTACCATTTGGCAAAAGAAATGGACACCCCGGAGAAACTTCATCAAAGAAAAAGAGCTCCTGGTCTTTCCCAATCCTAAGATGATTTCGCTTTTCTGCCTCTTCCAGGAACTTCAGATGCTCTTGCATAAGCTTTTTGTCTGGAAAAGCCACCCCGCGGATTCTTTGCAGAGAGTCGTTACTCTGGTCGCCAAGGAAATATGCTGATGAGTTCTTTGCAACACGTCAGCACATGGTGCATATGGCGACGCCCAAATACTAACTTGCATGATTTTGAAGGTCTTTATCTTGCCAGTATTCTGTATATGTGGTCCACGACAAAGATCAACCAGCGTGCCGCAGCGATAGACAGTGCTCTTTTCTCCTTCGACTAGGTTCTCAATATAATGTAATTTGTATTTACTGTATGCAAACATTCTCTTAAGGTTCTCTTTGGTAACTTCCAGTCGATCAAAACTCTGCCTCTCTTTGAATATTTTGGCTGCCTTAGTATCAAGAGATTGCCAATCACTTTCCCTGACAACACGTCTGCAAGAATACGTGAGCTTCTGCGAGGCGGCCTAGGACATGTTAGAAGAGTCGACATACCCTTCTGGAATTGCCATATCATAAAAGAAGCCCTGAGCAGTGGGAGGTCCGTGTGATAGAAGACAACTATATTCGCATTCGCAAGCCTCCCCTAGGGCATGTGCACTTGAATGCCAGAAAACCTCTTTACCCTCGGGAGAGTCAAACGGAAGATAAGAGACTTTGCAGTCCTTTTCCAGAGGCCGGTTCAAATCCCAAAGCTCACGTCCATCTATCTTCGCAATGACAACGTTGGAACTAATTTCTTTCGAGATGTCTTTGAGGAACGATCCAGGAGTGGATTGAAAGGCTTTGGCAGTAACTGTAGGAGAGTTTCCAGGGCCAATGTCTATGGTAACGTGTATATCAGGGTGCGACATATTCTCAAGTTCCTGAAGATGCTCTTTCCATAATCCATCGAAGAGGCTATTCCGTTCAATGATAAACTCAGGCAATGAATCCTCCATCACAGCATTCTGCTTATTAGGTTTTTCACTCGCAGGCATCTGCGGGGCACCTTGGGATATCGCAGTTTGCGCTTCCCTCAGTGATCGAGTAGGCAGATCATCAGAAGCCATGCTGATCAATCCCGGGATATTTACACAGAGGAGTAGTAATTAGCAACTGATTCAGGCGGATTTCCAGGCTGCTTCGAGGGGCTATTTCGAGGGGGCTTCGAGCCAAGGCGGTGTGTCACGTGAATTATTCCTGAAAAAAATATGCTTTACCGCTTAGAGCACACATTGAAGTCTGCTCCGCATTTTCCAAACAATTGCACGGCAACAACGTCGTCCAGCATGTCTTTTCGCGGCCGCGGCCGTGGCTTTGCCACAGGCGCCAATCGAGGAGGTAAAAAATGCTTCTAAGTTGGAAAGGCAGTCGCCCGTGCTAACATAAATTTCTAGGCCGCGGTGGGTTCCAGCAGCAAACTTTCGGTCCACCTGCAGCAGTCATAGGTAATTTGGTCAACGTGAGGTGTTCTGATATTCTAGATAGCTAATAGTATTGGCAGAGATGGGGACTTTTATGCATGCTTGCGAGGGCGAGATGATCTGTGAATCCATCAACCCGAAAATTCCATATTTCAACGCCCCGATATATTTGGAGAACAAAGTGCGGATTTTACTTCGTATTCTGTTTAGTCTTGTGTTCATTTACTGATATTTCGTATCACAGACCCCGATTGGGAAGGTTGATGAGGTTTTGGGACCTATAAATC
Source organism: Elaphomyces granulatus (assembly GCA_002240705.1). Taxonomy (NCBI): domain Eukaryota; kingdom Fungi; phylum Ascomycota; class Eurotiomycetes; order Eurotiales; family Elaphomycetaceae; genus Elaphomyces; species Elaphomyces granulatus. Next base: position 24,158 of record NPHW01003676.1, read on the forward strand.
AAGTCTACTTCACAGTCAAACCACAGGAGGGGATCGTACCAACTTCTTTCAAGGTTGGTGACAAGGTTTACATCGGTGGAGACAAGTTGCTTCCTCTAGAAAAGCATGTTCTACAATCCTAAGGGTTTTCTTATGGTGCTCATCTAATTGTGAGTCCAGGTTTCTACCAAAGCCGAAGCCACCGCCAGGTAACATCCTCACCAAGTCCGTTCCTTTCTGCTCTAACCAAAATAGGCACCTCGAAACCCAAGAAGGCAGGGGGTGCAACCCGCGGTGGTTCTCGTGGTGGTGGCAGAGGAGCTCCCAGGGGCAACTTTCGTGGAGGGAGAGGAGGCCAAAGGGGACGAGGAGGCACCAGAGGAGGGCCTAGAGGAGGTGGTAGGGGTGGAAGTGGTGGCTTTTCCAGGGGAGGGTCGAGAGGAGGGTTCCGCGGAGGGTTCAGAGGCCGTGGCTAGATTTTGTTCTTTCTTTCTTACGGCGTTGGGGAAACGGGGTTTTAAAAAATGGTTTGTTTGCTTGGTTGAGGTTGTAAATTAAATGACACGGACGCCTTTTGGACAAAATGTAAGTGGCCAGAACATCATCTAATAAGTATGCTGGTTGGACTGTATATAAATCGCTCTGTCGAAAGCGCGCTTTGAAGTACATACCTTATGGTTGTACGCTGGTTCGGAGTTCCCCAGCGCGGATTGCCGGAGTCCAGCAGCAGATCCAGAAGATGACGTCTGGTGGAGTGGCGACTATGTATAAAAACACATGCCCTCTCGAAACCTTGATGGCTGTTTCCCAACTGCACCCCACCATCTTTTCTTAACGGACCCCTCTTAATTTAACCATACTGTTCATGGCCTTTCAGTCGCGCATCTATCAGCAAATATTCTTGAAATGACCATGTCGCGTAGATCGCCGATCTCTTCAGCTAGCCCGGATTCGGGTACCAGCGTCCCTATCAGTGGCGGAGGTATGATCGACTCCTCTGAAATTACTTACTATAGCGGGCAACTACTCACTTATTCTAGCTCAAGAGAAGCAGAAGATGCTTCTTGCCTCGGAAAGTGGCCACTTCAGCCTTATCAGGTTTGTTCTCGCATAAAATTAAAGGCATAGTGAGAGGTTGACCAACCATGGTTTTAGGGCTCTACATCTTGCAGATCTCATCACCGAGCTCAATGGTACAAATTAACCTCTAGATCGTTTAGTCTTAGAGTTACTAACAGACCCATATAGGCTTTTGTGGATGTATGCCTCAATATTTACTATGCTCATAATTGGGTAACTGATTATAGCTTCGCAGTCATGTCGATTCTGTCCTCCATGCGCTACTGTCTATCAGAGCCACATGATACTAGAGCGATGTGGGCCGCCCTCGCCTTCATGCCATTTGGACTGTTCTTCGACTTCATGGACGGGAAAGTGGCAAGGTGGCGAAAGAAGTCTTCACTGATGGGTCAAGAATTGGACTCCCTGGCGGATCTGGTAAGCTAATTAGAAATAATGCATGTGGATGGAAGCGACATTACTGATATCATGCTTCTTATTCCCAAGATTTCTTTCGGTGTCGCTCCTGCAGCTGCAGCATTCGCTATCGGCATTCGCACTCCAGTCGATCACCTAATACTCTCCTCCTTTGTGTTGTGTGGTCTGACAAGACTTGCCCGGTTTAATGTTACCGTAGCGGTCTTACCAAAGGACGGAACGGGGAAAGCGCAGTTCTTCGAGGGAACACCAATACCGACAACACTTTCCATTGCCGCCATCATGGCTTACTGGCTTTCGCAAGGATGGATTCTCGACGATATCCCTTTTGGCATTATGGGGCTGGATACGATCTTTGAATTTCATCCGGCGGCACTCCTTTTCGTTTTGAGTGGTTGTCTGATGATTAGCAAAACGATACATATTCCTAAGCCGTGAGGACATCTTTCTGTTTTGGTATCTTGTTAGGATCGTTTCATCCTGTTGGGAACAATGCAGGGCATATGGAGTGGACGAAGACAAAGTACAGGGTAAATTACCCTCAGCACAATAAACATCATGAAAGTGTTGTTCCAAAACGCGATAGAAACTGAATTATTACTCCTATTTTCTTGACATTAAGGATAACTATTGAGCTACTATGTGGTGAACGATAGGAATCCTGCTTGGGTAGCCAAGCACAAACAGTAAGGTATGTTTGGCATTATTAATCCAGTTCGCGATATTTTGAAACCGAGGTAAGAAGCTAAAGATCAGGGTACTTGTTTTCTGGTGTTTGAAATCGAGATTGCAACTTAACAAACCTAAAATAAAATGCATTACCGACAAGGTGGAGATTGCAATCCCTTTTTTGAGGTTATTTCACACTGTTCGTCGTACTTTTTTTCATTTTAAAACGAATTAGTAGTATAGAACCTAAGTATCAGAAATCTAGCAGGTAATTCAAAGTTGAAAGAGCAGTCTGCCAAGCTTCCCATTCCCTAAGCTCATACCTTAAGGTAACTAACATACGACTCCTAATTCTACAGTAACCTGTGCCACGTTACATTGACCACTCCATACACTGCCTGTTTGCGAACGCTTCATTGCTGTCCCCGTGCTTAGGAAACACCTAATCAGTATTTCGGGATGGCATGACGAAAAACAGCAATTACAACTTCTATAACTATCTCGAGGGTGTAGGACAGTTTATGGAGGATTAATAGACAATAACAAGAAGTGCTAGAGAGGATGTTAAGAGGCCGGTGGGCGGTGACGGAAAATTCAACGTTTTGTAGAATGACGTTCTTGTTGAAGAATCAGAGCAAGAAGTGGAGGATACAAACCGTGAAAGTTATGAGGCGTTAGAGGATAATGAAGGAGCGAGGGAAGAAGGGGAAGGTTGCAACTATCGATGGATCCGGAGGATGTTCGGAAAGAGATGGTGGTGAGATGCAAGTATGAGAGGATTGCATCAGATTCACAGCCCATTGCAGGAGCAAGAGAAGAAGCATAAGACCAGGAACAACATTGAGACCATGTTTAGGAGGATGGCAAAAAACCAGGCAGGAGAGCGTCGAGGAAAAAAGTGCCAATACTCAAGTTTAAATACAGGTCATTGAGGCTTTGAAGTATGAGAGTAAGGGGAGGAAGATGAAAGTTGTCGCGCTGGAAAGGATGTTGAAGCGTAGGAGATGTGAAGCCACAGGGGATGACAGAGAACGTCATGAAATGGTCATGAAGTTGAAGTTGAATTCACGGGGAAAAAAGAAGTAAAAGAGGGCAGAGTGATAAGTATCTTGGTTGGAAGATGAAAGGGTGGCAACCAAGGTATGATATTGGGTAGAATATCATAACTAAAGGAGAAAGGAGAGATGACATTCTAGACTGGGGGCGGCGTTGGGAGAAATATTGAAGGACCTCAGTAGAAGATAATGGGGGTATAGCATAGAAAAGGGGATACGTGTATATTAATGATGGACATGAGAAAGAGGATGTTGCTGAGTATTATATTTATTGACAAACTCAATATACACGTACATAGAGGCCTCAAGCTTCTGCGTCATGAACGAGATGTTCGCAAAAAAGCACATGTATGGGTACATAGACGTGGTCAGGATGTTGAGATTACGACTACATAGAAGCTTCTTCGTGGAATAATGCCTGTTTTTTGCAGAAAAAACATACAAGGTAGCCCTAACGCTGCTGCAAGGGACGTCGGGAGGAGAAGTTAATCAAAATGATGACTATGATACCTACATAGGGATCGTAATTGACATTTATAACAATAATAAGGACGGCAAGATCAATCATAGATTTGAAGGATTTGTAGGAAATATGCATACCAGGCACATTTGGTCTGGATCTATAATTTTTTGTATCATTTCAAATATTCTTAATTCCATTCATTGATATCCGCCAAAATATCATATATTCAAAACTCTCAATCACTAGAAAGAGCTATGTAATATGTAAGATATCAATTGTAACTTGTCTTTTTTCAAGCGGGCTCATTGCTGTTTCACAACGTCGTCGTTCATATCATACTAGGTAATAATGCGCCACAGAAGGTGGCTAACTAATGTAGTGGTGATTATTAATAGTCCGTGGAACAGCCATGGCGCTCCTTTCATTCTAACTTACTAATCCATCCATGGCTCACCCCGTTCAGCGACCGTTCCTATTGGTCCTCCGGTCAACCCTGTTACATCGGCGGGCGGTCTCGCTTGCCAAGAGGCGTCACCACTTTATTATTATCCTCAAGTCCTCGAGTACAGTAATACTTGAATATTAATTAATTAATAATATGTCCACGTTCTGTAGAACGAAAGATATCATACTCTACCATGTCGTCAACTCGTCGCCTTGCGGCCTTGGTCATTGGTGTGTTTTTCCGTATCCACGTAAAATGGGGGTATCGAAACTAGTAAACTTTATCGTTGTGCAGACGAGCGCTTGTGGCTGCGATTCCTCAGTATATGATATCATCAGTGTATACTGTATGATATGATTATGGGAATATGAAGTGCAATTGATATAAAGGATCCTTGCTACTCGAACTTCGGATGCTTTCAGAATTCGGAAATTGAGAGCTGAATGCTTTTGAAAGTATTAACTGAACATTTCGTGCACCTTCTTTCCTTTGCAACTTACGTGGCAGCGGGTTGGGAATCCCTGCTTATGACTGAATGAAGAACACTGAACGAGTGTTGGAAGTTACCCAGAAGTTCAAGACAGAAGATGTCCATGATTAGATGTATCCGCGCTTATAAAGTCTAGGAAATCTTGAGATATTATTATGTATATCATATTTATTAAGTAGATTGATATAGATTGTGGAGTCCACAAAGAGAAGATCCATAGCTCGAGCACGGGAGATACATGGTCAGAACATTTATTACACTAGTCTGTATTGTATGTGTGAAATAAAATCCGAAAAGCGTTTCTAGAATGACAACACAACACTTCCAAAGATACCTTGATAGTCCATCACTCCAGAACCACAGAATAGTATACTACTACTATATGTACGAGGGATTAGATTTTGTCTCTGTTCCCCACTGGCCACGATCAGATGGATGTTGTGAAAATCGAAAAAGGAAAGGAAAAGTAACCGCCAAGATGCAGCCACGAGTCCGAGTTGGAACTGTGGTTCAGTTTCCCCTGAGGCGATAAAGACTAGTCATTTTCTAGGCTAGTATGCACGATGATGACTGGTTCCCCTGGATAGTCAAGTGGATACCTTCCCCGAAATAGGAAGGGACTCTCGTGTTTCGGCCGTATATTTTACCATCTAGGCACGGATTCAGCAAGAACCCGACGGGGGGTTTATTTTACAGTATAATTACCGTAACACCTCGTCCTATTATTCACCATTGAAGACGCCAACTCTAAGCAACCCCGAACATCGAACCTGTCAAATCATTTCCACTCTCTCTCCGCTACAAACGGACCGGACATCATCACACTCGTTTCTCTCCAGTTCTTTGAGAGCATTGTGCTCATCTTTCGTTAGCGTCTCCTCTTACTTATTGACCTTTTGTGTCTTCCACCTTCGTTTTTCCATTCTGGTTGTCATTGTCCTTACGGTAGTGATAATAATTTGGAGTGGTCACGCTGACCGACATTTTCAATAATCGAGACACTTCTCCCTCGTTCCGACTGGATAAGGGGTGAAACACGCGGCTTTTGTTCGCCATTTTCCACACACCCACATCCCATTTTCACGATACTTCCATAATTGATCGTATTCTTCTACAAACGGAGCTTGGCTACATTGCCCTCTGCTCCGTCTGGCACACCAGCTCTTGCTGATTCAACTGTGTGCCTGCCTGCCTTCCTTTCCTGTCCAGATAATCTCTTCCGTTTCGCCAGAGACTTTTCTCCTGATCCGAGGAAATTGGTTGCGAACCAGGGCAAGATCATTGAGCGAATCGCAGGCGAGAACGTTCAAGGGTCACGCTGGCCGTCCCTATCAAGACATTTCCTGGGCTGAATCTGTGTCTGGTGAAGGCACTAATATCTAGCATTGTCTTCCCACGTCCCGGCTTTTAAACGTCCTATTCAAAATGAAGTACATCATAACAAAGGCCGTGCTATCGGCCTCAACTCTTCTATTATCGACCCGTCATACTGTAGCCGATCCGGTCGCAGCTCCAGAGCCTGTACCCACCACGTTAGCGTTAAAGACGATGTCAAAGAAGGGTTGTTACTCCTCATCACAAGGGTTTACTGATCAAGGATCGTGGACATATCAGAGTTCAGGGTATTGCCAGCAACTCTGTGTCGGGAAGGGATTTCCTGTAATGGCCTTATGGAAAGGGTCGGACTGTCTATGTGGTAACGCACTGCCACCAGATTCAGCACAAACCGATAACAACAACTGCAATGCTCCGTGTGACGGTTGGCCCCAAGACACATGTATGTTTCCCGAGTGGAAAGTCGTTTTGTTCAATGTTAACATGATCCATTCAGGTGGCGGTAACAATGCATATGACATTTATCTCACGGGAACGGAGGATACTGTTTCCACGCTTCCTAGTGGTCCTACGACGACAACAAGCGGCGACGCAGGAGGGCCCACTGGAGCACCTGTCGTTGTCACTCAAGCGGGGGCAACTGTCGTCGTAACGGCATCGAGTCAGACAAATAGTTCTAGTTCTCAAAGCAAGAGCAGCGGACCCAACATTGCTGGTATCGCCGCCGGTGTCGTTGTTGGTGTTGGCGTCCTCGGCATCATTATTGGCAGTGCATTTTTCCTTATCCGACGTCAGAAGAGGAAAGCTGTAGAGCGGGAGTATCGCCGTAATGCTGCAATCAGTTTCGCCCCTAGCAAGACCGCGTCCACTGGTTCGATGAATAATTCGAGGTGGGATGGGGAATATATGGCTCAGAGGCGCCAGAGCAATGGTAGTATTGCCGAGGATGAAGATTTCTCACGACGAATTCTGAAAGTATGTTTCATTCGAGTACTAATTCATTTGTCATGTTGAATGAACTAACCTGGTTGATATGAAGGTTACCAACCCTGACCGATAACTATGGGTGGTGATGTGCAGCCTTGGACCGTTATAAAAAGGCAACGGCCACAGTCCCTCCAATAATGAATCTCCTTTTATCTCGTCGTCCCTCTTTGACAAAATATCAAAAATCCACTCATCTTTTGTCCGTTCAATGCATTTATCCTTCTTAAATCATGAGACGTCTATATGGATCATCTCGCCGCCGTTGTGGCCGCCGAACTGATGAGAGCAATCCCTTGCTTTCCAGCTTACCACTGACTCCTCCATGTCTCACCAAGTGATTCGAGCAGATGTTAAGTTGCATTACATCTTTAAGTCAAGATAGGAAGCTGGCTGTAGTAGGTTTAACTTTGGGAGACTAGTTCTGCAGGCATTTTATTTTCTAGCACGAGTTACAAACGTTACTACTCTTTCTTAGTCCGGAACCGTGACTTGATTTCATGATACAAATCTATTGTCACTGGACTAAGACGATCAAGTTGGAATGTGGGAACAACTATGAGAACTTTTTTTTTTCTTGTATGTATGTGTGGGCAGGCGTTATTTTGGACCAGCATATTTTGAGATCTGCCAAGTCTCATTTTCTAATCTCTTTAAGGACGGAGTCATTTCCACTTTCCTCTTGCTCTTGTAAGTTATGCGATTTGAGGTTACTTTCTTCTCATTTCCCTGAATCGTTCCCCTCGTTGGTATTAGAATGAAGGGGGAGCAGTTGGACGGTCAGGGGACGGTTTGTTTTTAGCCTAGGAAATGAATACGGACACAAGTACATAGCCATGCCTACCCAGATTTGAAACGATTTGGTTTTTTCCCGCTTTCATTTTTCTCAGTTTCGTCAGCTGTATTATATCCAAAATTTTCTTTGTGGGATGCTGGGACCAAGGCAACCTGACGGACTATAGATTCATTTCTTCGTAATAATATGGATACATACCGACCCTAGTTAGAGATAAGTTGTAATTTTCAATTCATACTTGAATGTCCTGAACTACATGCCATGTACCATACGGGAATTCGCTGAGTTCAAATTATAGCGGATCTATCTACAGTGCTACCCACGGTGTCAAAGAACGGACCTTGTATCCAACCCTTCTAAAAGGTTTGGTGTACATATGAAATAGCCCAATACATACTTATAAAGCGCGTGGCTGATCGGGAACGGTTATATTCTGGACATGCTTATTTTCTGGAGAACGGCTTTATGTTGGAGAATATCGCCTATTAGTAGGTAGTTTAATTGGGTATTCTATCATAGAGACGCTTCTATAATCGCAATGTTTATTGACCTGCATGGTCACGATTCTGTATGTCTCACGACTGAAGCACATAGAATTCAACGGGAGCGTTGGAGGACTCTAGAGTGAATGTATCCCTACCTGTACACGCAACTGGAAATGTCTTCTCATCCTCTCTTCCCAGTCAAGTCGTCATGGCATAAATCTGTGCCTGTACACTGGCTTGAGGATGTGTCAGCCCACCAGGTTAGCTGTAATACTATCTGGACTCAATGACACTACCGTTTCCCCATCATTAGCATGACTGGTTATGGGAGGATGGGGGAAGTACTTAATATTCCCGACACTGAGAGCGAAACCAAAAATGGGCCGGGCGACGTTGTTTAAGGAATCTGGCACCCAGGATTACAAGATAATGGTATCCACAGCAAGAAGCATCAAGGTGATCGTCAAGTGAATGATTAGCAGTGGTGTACTCGAGCAGTTCAATCTGGGTCGTAAAGGAGGGTCCGGGGAGATTGACACCAGATCTAGGGCATCCAAAATCAGTACGTCGCACTGCCAGTGACTCCATGTGTAGAGCGTGCGCCTGTGGCTTTTGAAAGAGAGACAACACAACACATCGTTCTCTTCTGCCCCAGGCACTGGGACACCAGGAGCCAGCTCCAACTCAACGGCACGCTGGACTTCAGGCGACTCCCACAATGAAGGAGGGAGTGGCTAGGCTAGCTTCACCAGCTTCCAGATGGTGGATAAGAGAGGAAAACTGGACTAGTTCAGGCTCGCAAAGGAGTTGATAAGACAACAGAGCTAGACATCGCGAGGCTGGAAAACCATAGGTATGCTAGCTGTAGAAGCATAAAGAGACCATCAAAATGGAACATCTCAGGCCTTCATCATCAAAAGCCTGCAGATACTTAGCCTGTGAATCCAGCCTTCTCTCCACCGAGTAGATTATAGCACAACATGACCACTGCAACTCTCTACACCATAGCAATGGCAACAAAGTATTTTCAAACAGTCACCAAGTATGGTCAGAATCGACTTGAACCGCAGTATTGTCAGGAAGAACGGGGTGTTTCAATTGTTCTATGGTATATTGCTATTTCTTATTGCCTCAATAGGAACCAATATATGAAGCTATAGAAACTTCAATAAGAACGACAAGAACTCGGGAAATCATGGAGCTTGGACCCTTGAAAACAAATGTTTCACAACTAGCAGTACTAAAGGAGCACGGAGACACTGATATAAAGCAAAATAAGAGTATTATCCCAAGCCAAGGATTTCATAGACTTAACCTGGCAGGCTGGTAGCATTGCCAGTTTGCAGGGACGCATCATGCTCGACTATGCCTGGAGAATAGACGGTCAATATCCAGATGTAAAATACATACATTCCATCGGAAGGAAGGCAGTGAGACTTGCAGAAAAAAATATCACGGTCATGCCATGTAAATATACTCCTATCTGACCTCATCGTTCAAATGAACGATCGAGGGCTTGCCGAAGCGTCGTTTGAAAGTCTTCTCTTGGCTGTTGACACTAGATTGCCGTGTCATCTTCTCCCTAGCACATAGCGGTATGGGATTCGGCGAGCAATTGAGAATTCGATTAGCAGCGAAATCAATTAATTATAAAAATAGAGAAGTCGGAAATGCTTTATCGAAACTGATTTAATCCAGCATCGGCCGTAAAGCTTCCGCCGCCCGTGTTAGCTAACTATGATAGGCATAGCCACACCACTAATCAGACCAATGTCAGAAGAAATAATTTGGGCGGGCGAAAAGACGCGGGTCGCGGGTCGCGGGCCGACTTACCCCGTTTGATTTTTTTCGCCAAACTAAAATTTATCCGGTACTCTAGCGAATCCGGCTAAAAGAAGCGATGCAAAGCTGAGGCTGAGGTAACAACAATGCTTCACCTTCACTTTCCAAGCCGTGAAACTTCCAATACCATGAAGATCGAAAATAAGAGTCTCACGAGGCAGAGGACTAACACACCTTCTATGCCTCCAGAGGCTGATGATGCGCCTTTGATGAAATTCGTCATCAAACGATAAGAGATTTAGTCCAAAATACTAAAGGGCTGGGAAGACCAGCTGTCCACATCTACAGGAGGGCATTGGAACATGTTCTGGAGTGATGGTTTCGCTTCCAGAAGAACTTTCCCATGGAGTTGCGTGGTCTATATTTCATCGAATCTCAAGGGCTCCGAACAAGGTTCCAAATCTTGACCTCGATTGCGACCTACCATCACCCTCAACCCAACATCCTGCCCTCGCTCCCTCTAGAGCCGCCAACGCTCTCTCGTACGCTTCATCAGACATACCTCTATCGCTTCCCATCTAGCAGGACCAGCTAGTCCCTGGTCATCACAGTGCTCGAAATGACGGATCAAGTGGATGTCCCGACTACACATACGGTGGAAAATTAGTCATTCTGCCCGTGAACACCAATGTGAACGGTACTCTATATATTGCAACACAATATTGGATGGCCACGGCTACCCCATCTACAGACGTCATGAAGAAGTATGGGGATTCCATCTGGCAAAACGATGGTGCAAAATATCATACCGTTACTTCCCTAAAATTGTAAGTTATAAATTTTATATGGAAACCCACACTGATCCTCTCCGTCCTTAAAGCACCTGAAATGATTCCCTACACTATCCATTCCTTTTTTTGTCGGGCCTGTTTTATTTTGCCATCTTCCTCTAACACCAAGCGTGAAACTACATCAAGTCCCGAAAATACTTCTACACACACTTTTCCTAATAGATATACTAAAGATCATTCAGGTTTTCATTCAAAATCCCACATTGGAATTTTATTTCACCATTTTTTTTTATTAACAATGGACTCCTTTTGCTTTTATGGTGCTGATGGTACTCCTCATGATACAAACATGATCAGATGCCAAAGGTGTAAAGCTGTCAAACCCATCCTCAGTCGGCTCAGTAGTGGGGCACAGCAGGAAGTTATTGACTTGTCGGACTCGCCCCCGACGCCACGTGCCGCAATGGAAACACTGCGACAAGCGTCGACAAGTCGATCCGCCCGGGACAAGTACTATTGTCCGGGGTGGAAGTCGGAGCTCAACAGCTTCGAATCGATTCGATGTGGTTGTTCACTTTTATAATATTTTCAAACAGATGGGGAATGTTTTGCCCCACCTCTCTCCAACACATCGGTAAGATCTTTATGTGTTAGGACAGTCGGGACAATGCTAAACTAAACGATTGCTTGCTTCATGGCTTCGAAGAGAAGGTTCAAGAGCAATACGAAAATCTGGATGACCATGAGCAAGCTCAGTACTATTTATGGTTCAGGTCCCGCGAAAACGATGTCAACGAAGAAGACTTCGCCATAACAAGGGGCAGGCTTCGGTTTAAGAAAAGAACTGGGACGGCAAAAGATCTTGGGACAGTCAAGCGATGGTCGAACGCCTTCCTCCACTATGTCGCTATCGTCGCTGAATTCAAAGGAGAAGGCCCAGGCCGTCAAAGAAGAACGGGTTATCGAAGGCCTTCTTGACCAGAAACGGTTATTCTCAGAAATCAACGAGTTCGAGCTGGTGTCTCAGGGACTGGAGCTGTTGAAGGAGGAGGATCGCCGGCCTGTAATCCGGCTGCGGCCACTTCTATTACAGGGCGATATTTATATTTCTAAGTGAGCATTCATTCGTCTGGTGTGATTTTCTAGATCCAGTGTTTAACCGGTAGCAAAGACCTTTCGAGGCTACCATTTCCAGGGCTCCCCGTTTTTACTCTTCTATCCGCCCTCACGGTGCCCTCAATTGACGGTGAGACATCTACTATATCCTAGTCGCAAGCAGACGGCAACCGCAGACGTCGCCATGGCACTTGTATCGATCGATCCCCTACAATGTTTCACTATCATTAAAAACAACCTACCTGTATGGATGTTGAGGGTTTCTGACCTCGCAAGCTATACCTCAACCAAACAGGCGGAGGACGCGACGAAAGGTGCACAGGCCCTCAATACTCGAAACAGAGGGACAGTGCAAGCACCTTCCACAGCCATTTATTATGATGGCTATATGCAAAAAGAGCTATTAGTCGGTAAGATTGCTCTGCAGTACTTCCTTCCCTATGTACCTTATAGAGATACTTACAACTTATGGTAGATCCGCCACGGTGGCCGCTGGAACTCCGACGAGATGACCGGCCTCACGACTCTGCCTCGGGAGTTCATGAGAGGGGTAGCAGATTTTAACCCCGACTATCCCGGCAGCTACTTCCTTCCTCGTGCTACCGTGACCCCTCCTGCTTCTCTTCTGGGTTCCGTTTAGCCTGGGCTCGATCGCTGGATGAACGCTCACTTCGAGCGTTCGGAGGGTATTGACGGGGTCGAGCCGAACATAGCGGCTGGAGCTTTCCTAGATCTCCTAGACAAGCTCCGCCCCGTTTTTTTGCAGGTATGTATACTTCTTTCTTATTTGAAGGCTCTGATACTAAGGTGTTATATCTATCGCAAGATTCGGTGTTTTTCCGGGAGGAATTCCCGGATCACCCGATCTTCGAACACCCCCTTTTCGCCACCCGTGACTACGCTGTCTTCGCCGATGAGATCCGGCGGGCTGTGCGCAGACCCTGTTGCCTGTTTGACACGTTCAGTGGTCTGAATATGTTAGATTTGCTGGGCTTTATTGAGACTGTTGGAGATACAACCGTGGTACACGATAAGGATCAGCCCCCGAAGACGTCAGGTTGGAATGTTGGTGTTCGCCACTGCCGAAACTTGTTTACAGCCGCCACCCGAAATTGTTTCCTTTCCCGTCTTCAAGTTGAATCTTGAATATCCTGTTTCATCTTCCACCGTCATTGTTCATTTTCCTTTTGGGCAATAAATGATTATGTATATTAAAATCAGCATAAATAGATGGCTATATCCTCACCTAAATAGGAGGAACAAGCCTTTCAGTCAAGCCTTTCCATCTAGATTATTCCATGTCCTTACTAAAGATATTTCCCCTAATTAACCAAACTACATACAAGTAAAACAAAGATGTTTGTTCATAATGAAATCCGCATGAGAGCAACCAGCTATTTAAAGCTTTTAAAAGTGCCACGCACCTTAAGCAGGCTGACTCTGGGGGTTGCCACATTTATTCTAATAGTAAGCCATAACTGCTTTCCTAATAGTTGAAGCAGTTGGACACCGCAGTACCATTCTTGACGCATTTATCATTGAAATCATCGTTAAGCCAAGCCAAGCACATTCGAGATTTTCACATTCAAATCGAATTATTCCAGCATCGGGCTCTTAGATCACTCGATCCACATAGGCATCAAGTCCATCCTACTCGCTAGTAAGAGGAAATGGGAGGTCGCAAATTAGGGAAACACCGAATAATAACTCACAGTAACAGTACCAATATTATCGGTTTCGATATTTCCAATCTGCCAGTCTGAATATAATACTGACAGACGCTAAGGCCTCGTTTGCCCAAAGCTGTTGGCTATCTACTAGTTCACTCAAGACCCAGGGTTTACGACTATTACAGACAGTCAGCCAGATCATCATGACACAATATACCACTATGGATTGAATTATAAAAGGCAATGACTTACAAGAGGAAAAAGACTGATAATTTTAGTAGATGTTAAATTACTATAATCATATTAGGAATATGACTAGGATCCTATCATAATATGTAGCAGATATATCATATTAAGGGGCTGCTCACCCCATAACTATATGAGGTTTAATGCTTGATGCTACACATTATTCGTCAAGACTATGTAGAAAGAAAGATGGAGTTGGGGATGGGAAAAAAAAAATCTAAGGACCTGAGACGGGATACGTACGAAGCGTTCCACGACTGCCTCCGTCAGAACCCAGTCCGAGCTAAAGAGTGATCGCCTAGAATAGAAAGCCTCAGAGGTTCACGGTTGAATCGACGTTGGGGTTGACATTGGGCCTACGGGTATTATGAGGATTCTAGACATCTTCGCTGAGAATGAAGAGTTGAAGTTGACTAAAGGTATGAGCAGAACAGGAGCCATTTGGAGGGATGTTGAACAATGCAGGAGAGACGTTGAGTAAATTAATAGAGGTCTGAGGACAGGGTTCTAGCTGATCCTGCCAGATGGGGCCCAATATAATTATGAATCGTATTAAGGAAGCGTACGAGAGAGCGTTGATAGGAGGGCAGCTTGTGAAGACATCAATTAATTGCTATTGAGTTGAAGTTGATTGTGTAGGTAGGAATCGATGTCCATTGTCAGGATCTCGATTTCCTTCGAATGAGTGAGAAATTAGGTACAGATCGAGTATGACATCGAGAAGTGACTGCCGACATCTCAATTGAGGGAGAATCGCTAGAGAAGGAGGCCGATTCAAACCAGTAGCTTTCTTGTGCCAGGTGGTCGAGTCCGATCAACCCGTAGTGAGTTTCGGGCTCTTTAGAAAGGCGTTGTTCTCGGTGGACGAGTTCATTATCACATTTGTGATTTCACGCAGGTACCTTTAGATTTCATATGATTATATGCATATGTGGAGTGGAAGAGCTGATCTTGTTCTTGACCAGGACAGTATCATGGATCTGTTCCTGTGTCTTTGACAGTATTGTTGCAATGGAGTGATTCTTCCCACTTATTTGGTCAGCTTGAACCTGAGCAATATTACTTGTTAGAAGATCACTTGTGGTGCACGACATCACCCAAGCGAATGTTGGCGACGCAGTCCTCCGAATCCTTGGGAAGGCGGATTTCATCTTCGAAACCACGACCATCGACAGCCCCTAGTGGAGGTTTGAATCACAGGCACCGAACGGCCTGTTTTGGGGTTGGCAAGGAGATCGAGGCCCTCGCTTCCCTCACGTGACCCACAGACAAAAAGAGGATGGCCGAAATCCTTTCTCTCAGTCGCCGCTTGAACCATTGCTTCCTTTTGAGGACGATAATATCCTTTCGTAGTGGTAGTTCTTGTCCAGCTCATTCATAGTTCCCTATATTACTGCATATACCCACGCGATCTGTCTGCGGGCCGGATGCTATGACCTTTCGAGTTCGTATCGTAGTCGAATGGGAAGAAATATCCATGACCCAGGTGCCCAACCTGGATCCCTACAGGACGGGAGGTGGACAGAGATTTATGCATCCGAGCGATCGTCCGGCGAGCCTTCGTCACATGCTTTAAGTTTTCGCGCGAGTCGTATGCTGGTTGAGATGCCATGCTTTGTTTTTGATATAGTCGAGGAAAGACACCGTAGAAATGTTTGGCATCTTTGCCATTGCGTCTCTGACTTGGCTCCATCGAAGATGGATTTCCA
>NPHW01003677.1:0-21012 GCA_002240705.1 Elaphomyces granulatus
TGGATATATTCATATCCGCGTATCTATGAGGACCTATGTATCTCGCTGCACAGCTGCAAGATACTAGCTACATGTTGTAGTTAGTAGTTAGTGTAGCGGCTTTGGAGACTGCGCACCAATCAGCTAGATCGACTGCAAATGTCCATAAATTTATTTAGTCATGACATTCCAGCTGACAATATCGATGGCGGCTCTTGTGCGTAATCGCCAGATGAGTACCTAGGTAGACGTAGAAAGCAATGGCTCATACCTAATGTGTTATTACTGGCTTTCTTTAAATTTGTAGGTCATCCATCTGTTTGAACTTTGCGCTATATATTACATATGATTTGGAAGCGATTGTGCATCCAGAGGAGAAATTATATACTATTTGTTGGACTGCACAGCTGCAGGGATTTTCCTTTTGTGCTAGTCTACAGTAAACAAATAGTGTTGTCTCAAATATCATACCTGCAACAATTAACCCTTATAGGTTTCTATAGTATTGGGTCATCTATGCTCTTCAACTTGTTTGTTTGGTTTTTTCTGGTCATTATATAGAAGCTGTTCTCTGAGCCCTCTGACTAGCATGCATTTGTCACGACTCACCGCCACTTGAGAAGAAGTCAAATCTCTCGAAGATTACCCTGATCACCATCACCTTCAAAGACCGACCGCATTCACGCTAATAATGAATGAATTGGGGGCTAATAATAAACCCAGTCTGTCATTGTCATCCTTTTGTTTTGGTGGAGATCAAATCAAGCATTGGCCGGCAAATAACTCATGTTGGCCACGATAGCCGACTTAACTATCTGTCTGATAAATATGATTCGGCAAATGATGGGATTTCGTTGTCACGGCCACTCATATCCTATGTATTGATTGACGACGATAGCCGACATACTGATAAATCGAAACCAGTCTCACTTTATCCTGTCAATTATTAACGAGCCACTAATACAATAGCCGGCCGGCGAAATGTTGGATTTGATAAATAAATTGGATTCCGAAACAAAATATCCTTTTGTCGTGTTAATTATTAGCATGGATAGATACAGATAATGAATGCATTCGATGCTGGATGCTGGCTGCGTGAATCACTAGTTAGTGCTGATTGATGTAAATGCATGCTCGGAACTTCGCTTCGTTTCTCGACTTTCCTGTCAATTATTAACATGGATAATCATGAATTCATTTGAGCTGTGATCGACTTCCCCCTTGGATCATATCCAAAATAATACGAGCCATTTTCAAAAAGCCGAGAGGGAGTATGTGGGAAGGAAACGAAGATGAATTGCGATAGTAATATGAAGGAGAAGAAGAAGACGATGATGATGATGATGAAAAAGTAGGGATAAATCCTGATTTGCCGCCTTGACGCCGGCCAGCTGGAAGTAGAGTATCATATTATTCATGCTAATGATAGTATCATACTACCTTATAAGACCCGAGAAAATATATTAAATTCGCGCACCTAATCGAAGTTCTTCCCAATAGGATCCCTCATGATGCAGATGAAGATCTGAATCGGCACGCCCCGGGAAGTTTAAAAAAACGCGGGATACATAGGAGCTAGGAGCTAGTGGCCTAGTTAGTTAATACGAGACTTATTAATATTAATGCAGTCAAGCAATCGTTGCAAGGTAGGGAAGGCTAGTAGGAACGGCGAGCAGGGCTGAGATGGGGAAAGAACATTACTGATTGATCTTTTTTTAGAACGGCCCGACGGACGGATAGAGATCTCGTTTACTCCAACGACCACTTAATAAGTTAAGTACATAATAATAATACTATACTAATTAACAGTATCATAGTATCTTTTATTATCTATCTAGATATTAGTACGGTAGGGCTATTGACTTACTAACTTTAGTAATTATTTGTTAGCAGTTGCCCGCCGAGATGCAAAGTATATCGCAATAGCATAGCCTGCGGCCATCTGCTCTAGTCTATGGCGAAGGCCGTCTAGGTTTTTGGGGTGAGTTCGTCGATGTGTGTAGGCGTTCGCTGTCAACATGACCACATATTATATAAGGCATAAGGTTTGGCATGTACATACAAACCTTGGTTACCAAATGTCAGGGTATAGAGATATCGAAGGCAGAGAGGCGGCAATATTTTCCATGGGTTCAGCAGATTAATCAATAATAAGTCTGAAATAATAACTTGAAGTTTGGATGCTACTAGTAACTCGCAAAGGGCATCGGCAGTCTCCGTATTTGATACCTGGAAGGCTGAAGAGCTCTGATGTGGATTTATTACCAGAAGGTAATACTCCTCTTCGACACTACTATAATATTAATATAGCACATGCGGCCTCGAAAAAGGGGTAGCTACTAGTAAAGTATACTAGATATAGATATAGAAACTTCAGCTGAAAAACAAGAGGGAGGACGGAAGGTTTTATTCGGGCCCAACTCAACGCCAGCAGATAGTGTATATATTATATCGAACCTATGTATCATATGTATCATAGGGCTATGATATTACTGCAAGACGGATAGCATAGCCCATGCGGGCCTGCAAGGCTACATATCTGCCTAGTTAGTTGGCTGTTAGCTCGTCTACAGTGAGTCGTCTGGTGTTACTAAAAGCCAGTAATTTAATAAGTAATAATCGTACTCCCTTCGATACCTAGGATATTATATAGATAGCACCACACGGCCTTAGTAAGGGGTGGTTTATAGTTAGTATCATATACATAGTATGTTTGTATGTATCTAACTTCAGCTGAAAAACAATAAGAGGTAAAGTATGTATATCTAGGTAGGTGGTGGTATGGAAGGTTTTCGTCAGGCTTTTGAACTTAAAGCAGGCTATGTATTAACTTAACTCTTGTTTTTATTGAAAGATGTAAAAGATATAGCATAGCATAGCCTACCTCACGTGCACGCGGCCTCGGGAAAGGGGGTAGCTACTTGTTAGTACCGTGTTACTATAGTAATAATAATAAGTAACTAAGCCCTATAATAATAATAATAATACTCCTCTTCTTGATCTGATAACTTCGGCTGAAAAATGTGGGGGAACATGGAAGGGTTTTCGGGCCTAACTTATTATGTATTCAAAATAATTGAGTAAACCCACTGTAAGATGCAAACAAAAGATATATGATAGCACAGCATATGCACAAGTCCGTACGTACGAGTCAGGCTACGGCAGTGATCTTCGTCTGGCTCCATTGGTTTTGACGACGTACGTAGAGGCGTTTGCGTTACACGAGCGGTTTCTATCGTGCGCAGGGCAACAGGGCGTGGTATGTAGACTCGAGCTTGCAAAGCCCAAGGCCAAGATTGATGTAGGTATCACGTTCGCTGGTCATCAACAACGGTGGGAGGAGGATTCTCCCGCCATTCCTAACTATCAATATGATAGCGATATGTGGGGATTTCATTAACAAAGAAGGTGCTTATTATTACATATCCATGCGAGCTGCTAGCTATCATACAAAGCGGATATATGATTATACCGTATACGTAAGCATGTAGGTATATCGAAAGCAAAGAAAGAGGCGAAAATATGATATCATAAAGTTCAATCTAATCAATCATGAATCTGAAACTAGATTAATTAATTATTGATCCATCTTCCATTATCTGTTGGGTTGGGTCCATTATTTACTGTCTAGGTCCTAGTATGACATGATTCTCCAACACCGTCAGTTAGCTAGCTGGGCCAATATCCAGCTCTGTTTCATAGCCACCGACTCCTTTGCGAGTCTGAACTGTTCCAATATGCATATGATATTAAGCCTGAAGCCGGATGCTGCAACATCGTATGATATGCAACTCGTAAATGGCATCTGCAGGTTCCGGAATTGATATAGGCAATATCCGAAGGGCTGAAGGGCTTTGATGTGCCTACTATGATAGAATTGCCCAAAAAATGCCCATATAACTATCACCAAGTTGGCAGGCTCCAACATGCATTAGTATGATATGCGATTTCATATCCTATCTGAATCCAGCCGGCCGGATCTCATAATTGCAACTATTTACATATACATACATGATCAAAAAACGGAATGACTAGCACGTCTTTCAGATCTATGTAGTAGTATGATATGAATTGAAAATAGCCCCGTTGTTGAACCGACATCCGTCTACGATTGGTATTGTGATATGTATATACTTATCCTTATTATGTATGTGCTCGTGCCCCGAAGCCACTGTTGTGCAATCCATACGGCAAGAGTGTACGCATAATGCGAGCACCACACTGGTCCGGCAGGCCATAGTAATCTACATACACAGAATACATCATCAGTGTCGCAGAATGTGGAGACTGTGTTTCATTCTATTATTTCCTTTCTTTGGTGCTGCTGTGGACTTTGATCATTATCGTTATTAGATGATAGTACTGTAAATCCCGGTATAAAATCGGATAGTGGACTCATCCGTACGGGATCTTCCCAGGTCTGGTCGACCACCTCTGATATGCACGTCACTCGTGCTGCTGTTTATTATCAATAGACAGTGCAGCCAGCCGTCGACAAGCTAGCATGTTAATCGTGAGTAACGGTGGCTATCCAGGGCGCAGATTGCAATTGCATCTCAGGCCACCTTCACCCAAAGCAAGCTACGCCCTTTTCAATTCGGTGACTGATGCCCACCTTTCTCTTCGACGTCGGAGAAGATGACACGTTTTGGAAGTGAGGTCGTCTTTTTGTAAACATGGGGCCAAAACTGCCACTGCCAGCGCACAGGAACAACCTCATTTGTCAACTTTAGACTAGCAGAGTTCATATTCCCGGCAGGCTTAAATGCCAGGCACCTCCCCCCCCCCCCCCCCCCGACTTTTCTCAGATTCGCTGTGCCTGATCTTCCCCACGCTGTACGAAGAAATGCGCGATATTGTTGACTCGAGGATCTGGACCTTGTTAAAACTTAACGGTGACACTTTGTATGACCTCTGTTGTCCTCCAACAACCATGATCTGCCTGTGTGAGAGAGCTAGACTGGCCCCTTCTCGGTAGCCGCCCGCTGGACAGGGGCAGTGGCACACCTCGGCACATGATGACATGACAATTTGGAGGTTGCATCTTCAATGTGCACAATAGTGGCTCGAATGGTATTAACCGTGGCGGGGGCATATGCACGATTCCTTGATCTACATATGTCCCACTCTCTCCAAATCATAGGCTCCATCGCGGCAACATCCTAAGTAAGTACCTGCTGCACTCTAGATCTGGCGTCGGTCGGGCAAAGTGATGATATCATCATCAGAGAAAAAAAAAGACAAAAGAGGGTCCAATATAACATGCAAGTTCTTGAACTTTTCGAGAAAACACACCCCTGCACGCCCAAAAGAATCCCCACCATTTCAGTTGAGCCTCTCCGAGACATTAGATGTATAGAGGAAGGATGTCCCTGTTCTGTTGTCTTCCATCTCCCGTCACTGCCCGACAGCCGGCCGTATCTTTCTCGTCGCAGTTGCAAGGGTTTTACTCCGAAAATCTCGGAGGTCTAGATCGGTGCCGTTTCGGGATGACAGGCCGTTTTGCTGCTGTGCCGGAGAGCCTGGAACGGTCGAGAATCATATTCTTTTCCTTCTTTTCCTTTTCCTTTAAATTGCCAGTGCCAGGCTCTTGTGTCCGTGCTTCATCTATCCTCCCACAAAAGGTCTAGTGGGAGATCCATGGCTCCGACGGTTGGCTCCACTAAGATGTCCTGCATATAATTATTTGCGTGATTTATCCACGATCCATCCGAAAGGGATCCACGTAACCTACCTCTTGCCCGGAAACATGGTCAATTGACCCCCAAATTCAGTGGCATCACTCGAGGGCAAAGCAACGGATGGAAGTGGAAGAGGGTGGGGAGATACAGAGCAAATAATAAGTTGAGCGAGACAAGTAATAAGTGTACAGTATATATACGTAGGTAGTACCGTCGTTTTCGCGATTGCAGGCCGCAGCTATAGGTTGCTTGGTTAGGGAGTCGGGCACGTGCCTATCATAGACCTTCATTTTCGATCTCCTTACCCCTAGATCTCAAGAAAGAATGGTTATCTAGATAGATTTTTCCATATATATCTGCGGAGCATCTCACCAGGGATTCGCCTTACGGAGGAAAGATCAGCAAATTAAAGCTTGAGATGACGTATGCATGGAAGAGTCTCCGAAGATTCGAATTTCCAACCCACTTGAGAATCCCTTCTCTCTTTTCCCCGGTTGAAAGTTGAAAAGAGTCGTGGGATTTCACACTTAATTCTTACCAGCATTACCCCCGCCGCTTTTCTCGATCTAACAAAAGGGATCATCAGAAGGTACTATAGTTATAAAAGAGATGAATAATCGGAACCCCAACCGCCCCATCTCTATGCGACACGCCGACAAGCACCCCAAATTGACATTAATAATTGACACTGATACATAGGATAGGTATATATCCCTACAACCATAAACCCATAGTCCACCCGAGCCGCCGCGGAAGACGCATTATTACATCCATCCAATCCATGCCAGTCATTATTATTAATCCATATATGTATACATACGAACATGTATATTCCTCATCCTTTCTTCTTGCCTTTTCTTTTTCTCTTCTTCCTCTTTCTCCATTTTCCATTATCCAAGAGAATTATCAGCCATCCCTTCACGCGCTTAAATTAATGAGTCTCGTAAATGCGCCCATACCATCTGCGCAAATGCCTAGGTGGGCAGGTAGATAACTTAAAAGTAGGTGGTCAGCCCACGATTGGTGGCGAGGATGGGCGCGAGGACGGTTAAGCGAGGGCTTGATTCGTCATGATACAAAACTCTTTTCGGCGTTTAATTTCTCGGCATCCTCATTATTATTATGTATTCAATTCGCACCCACTTATTAAATATTTTGGGTGCTTATTGTTGTTTTTTTTGTATTTGCTCTCTGGAAGCTCTGATCAATCGCTGCTTTTTCTTTTTTGCTTCTTTCTCTGGCGCTCTGTGCTCGCGCTCGTGCCCCAATTTCCCGTCTGAGTTAACTGGTCACTGTAGGGTTAATGGGTTTGAACCTTCATCACAAAAAGAAAGGAAAAACTTCTGTTGAAATCAAGTCTAAAATAAGTTGGACGTACTGTAGTCTGTAAGTTAAAGGCATCACATTAGCGCCTCACTCATAATAAGTTATTATACTCGGCGAGCGCGCTCGCTCTCCCGTCGCTCCTACTAGGTGAGTTTTCCCCAATTAGAGACTGCCTTGGCATTGGGAGAAGCCAATACATTTGATTTCCAGCGATTTTTTTTAAAGCTTAACCGGTTTAAGCACTGCACTGACGCTCCATGCGACCCTGACTGGATAAAGGTCAAAATCCAGGCACCTGATAGTACAAAATCTTGATATTAACCAACTAACTAACTAGTCAATACTAGCCTAGTATGATATGTATCATAGTATGTATAGGACAGCTGTGTCTGTCGAGACTAAAATTAGTTAGTGCAATTGGGTGCCGAACGCGAGATCCAGAAGACTGCAAGACGAGGCCAGAAGACGACCCAATCCCAATATGCAGGAGCTATGATATAGCCTGTCCGGACATATCATATATATGATACCTACCTACATACATGGTACTACATATATGCATGCAGCATCGAGCTGTTGTTCTGTTGCATATCATATGATACTCGGGCATTTTTGTAATCCGCCCACTTTCTGGCAGGACGATTATACATACATCTAAAGTAAAAATCGTCAACAGGTGACGAGAATGACAGCTCATCGACATGATGATGTTACGCAGAGTACAGTTTAAGAGAAAAGTGTAATTCGTCGCATTTTTTCCTGTTTTGTTTTTTTTTTTTTTATCTTTCTCTCTCCACTCCTCTTTTATGGGGTTATGTACAGTATGTGCTTTCCCTCACCGTTCGGTTGGCAATAATGATAAATTAAAAAATTAAAAAAAACTTGAACTTATCACCTCGGTTGGGAACCGAAAGCTTTCTTTCCTCAGGCTGACTGATGTTGCAGCTCGATACTATCTATCTATTTCATCACCGAGGCCGAAGGCAAATTTGAAATCAAAGTCGAACTGTATATTAAGTTATTAGTGATATTTAGTATAGTACTAGGTCTGATTCGGTCTCAGGAGCATTAAGTTAGAATAAGTTAGAAGGACGTACTACACCAATAATGTCTTCTCGCCTTGGAGTCGAGTATGTCATAATGTGACCTATTATTGCCGGCAGCGACTCCAACCCTACATACATACGACAGAGTCGTCCAATTGGGCGGAAAACATAGATAGGAAAATTAAGTAACATACCTCTTTGGCAATTGGGTATTTTAGCAGCTATAGGCCATTATCATCTGCCCCTCCTCGCTTCTCTCTCCAGATTTTATTGCAATGCAGGGTGTCATCCGGGTAAAGGAGCCGAGAGCCGTGTTATCCCAGTCCACTTTTAACTCTAAACGAATGAATTAGATTATTTTAGTTGGATTCAATTGAATGGAAATCGAAGAAACTCGAACGCGAATACAGTGGTGGTCACTCAAGAGTGGACCACAATCCTCAACATCGGCAATACCACAGCAACAACGTGCTTTGAATATTGAATGAGATCGTAATATAAGAGAGTAGCTATCAGTAAGTATAGTTACGATTTTATTAGTATCATAGGGGTCCCGGAAAGTAGGGTTATTAAGAACTATAACATTTCCTTTTTTTTTATGGGGAAGATTTTTTTGGGCCCCACATTTTCAATCATCCGCAGAATGGATTAATTGAGTCAAAATATGACTTCAAACTTTTGAAAAATTTTGAAAAAATTGACCCCCTGGTCCACTTTTGAATGGCCGCCACTGTAGTTAATAATAATTAAAGTTATCGGGTCATTATTTAGTTAAGGGTTATGTACATTGAATATTCCCTTGACTACCTATGTATGTAACTACTACCACACTTGGTACGAACTGTCTACTTCTACCGACTCGCGATCGGTTATTGATATTTTTGTTGATAGCCACATACTGCCATTTTATGGTCAAATGGAAGCCTCACCTCTGTTAAACATGTATAGATACCCATACATATGTACTAAATTCAGATTGAAATGTGAATTTTTCGAAAGTACAACATGTACAAGTAGAGTGGTTAATATCCAAGGCCTCCATAACTATAAGATTGTCACACAGCACCCTATATCATGTTCATATTCGTTTTCGAACGGATTCATCAATTATTCAGTCTAGGACAGCTTGGTGTTTTGTCCTCCTGTTTTGAGGCATGGGAG
This sequence comes from Elaphomyces granulatus, assembly GCA_002240705.1. Lineage (NCBI taxonomy): Eukaryota > Fungi > Ascomycota > Eurotiomycetes > Eurotiales > Elaphomycetaceae > Elaphomyces > Elaphomyces granulatus. Next base: position 9,194 of record NPHW01003677.1, read on the forward strand.
TGAACCGATAGGTTCAGATAGCCGATAACTGCCCATGACATGTCATGGGAGTAGGTACATTAACTAGGTACCTGCCGTTGCCGATTGGTACATATCTAACTATTCTATTGAATGCCCTTTTTGTTTTGGTCAGATCATTTTTTTGCCGAGCTCGGAGGCCGCTATTCTATCATAATACCTCTTTCTTACCCGGGTAAATAATGCAATGCGAATTGTTTTCGCCCGCCGAACCGTTTCCCATTGGGAGGGATGATTAAGATTGGGGGTGATGACCCGCTGCTTGGATTCTTTCTCAACCGGGCTCCCTGCGGAGTAGGCGTTAACTAGGCCACTGCTAGTAAACGTAAACTCCGTATGTTCTATTACGCGGAGTACGCGGACCCCCCCGGTGGTCGTCCGTCGGTGGCTTCCACCAAGTTTCCTCAGTTCCTTTGACAGACAAAACTTTATCGGCCGGGGAGTAAAGAGTCAGACGGACGAGGCGTTCGCCGCGTCCAAGCAATCACGCCACGTCGGGATCTCCCCGAAGCCCACCGGAAAAAGGACGTTCTGAGTTTTTTGTGTTAGTTAAGTGTTCGGGTTTGGACGACAAGTTGACGCCACGATAGAGTCAGTCATCCGTACTTTTAAAGCAGTAAACCACCACCTTCCCCTTCTTTTTTTCTGCTCTTTTGATTCTACCTTCCCAATCAGGAACTTGATTGAGACCACTATGGAAGAGATTTCCGAAAAGAGCGGTTTTTGTAGTCATGATAGATACTACCGCGCGGGATGTTCCCATGGACTCCTTGGGAAGTTCAATCCTTAAGATGACATAAGAAGAGAGAATAGTATACTATGCGCTACTAATACTAGTAGTACATAGTAGTTGAGAACGGAGTCCAACAGACTCCGCATACTATGGAAACAGTGTATTGATGTTATGTATTGAGAAATGAAGATTCAAGGAGGAGAAAAAAAAAGAAAGGAAGAAAAAGGAAAAATAATAAGGCGCGCTAATCTAACTATCTCTAATCTCGGCTAGTGCTCACCGTTTGTGGTTATGGCCCACTTATCGTGGCGTCGGGCCGAGCGATATCATGCCATGTCATGGTTGGAAGCATGTGCAGGACCATGGCGCCACACAGATGACCTGCACTTACCCGTCTGACGAGATCATCACCAGTTGCTGTACTCCGTACTTGGTCTTACCCTAGCTACCTGAGCTACCAGAACCAATGGGCGAATGAAGTTGGAAGGGGGAGCCGACCCACTATCGACATCTTGCATTAGGGAGGACTTTGTCCTAGAAGGGGCGACGAAAGAGTCTAGAAGGCACGCTAGAAGGCGAAGACGGCCGTTAGAAGCCTTCGAAGTCTTCAAACGGGAAGAAATGAAACCAAAAGCCAGTCCGATTCATCACTCATCATTATTATTATTGTCCACGTGGTCGAGAAGTTCTCCATATGATATCTCCCTCCGTCATCCCCCCGTCCGGTGTTCCGGAAGAAGATAAGGACTGGATCGAGTTGTCGCAGAGATTACATATCATAATATTCGGAGTCAGTTTATAGGTATGGCGCCGTGGGGCGTTGGGGATAAGTTATGGCACTAGTGGGCTCCAGTTCATGTCACTGAATATGATATCCTGTATGATAATGGAGTTCATCCGAGCTTGTCGTGCAGGGGTGGCGATCAGATAGAAGAATAGATTGGGTCTTTCTAGAAGCATGACCCTGCACGACCGGTAGGAAGTCCGGAGGAAGAATCAGAACCATGGGTTAATCTTGTTGTCGCAGACATTGGGGGCATGTTATTCTTCTTCTTCCAGGATGGCAAAGGCCTGATCCCGGCGGAGATCAGGGGGCCCTTTTTGTGGTACATACATCAGTCGAGTCTAGAGAAGATATGTAGTGAATTAAGAAGAAAGGAATGTACGTATATTAGTAAAACTATCATACACGTACACCTTGACATGCCGTGCGGGTTCTCGTCTCGGTTGCTCCGACCTCGGTCAGTTCGGGTGGTGCCTAGTCGGGAGTCGGGAGAGGTCGGGTGGCATTAAGGATGCTGTTCCTTGAGTTGGCCATGGGGGCGGGTTAACTTTGTACATACATGTACGTCCGGCCACGGATGGTGACACGCACCCTGTGGCCGTAATTCTATAGTGCTACATTGCTGGTTCAGGTTCATCGGTATGAGTTTCAAAGAACAGCCCAACGTCATTTTGCCACCTAACACGGCATGGTGAACTTGAACCGCACTGCTGCCGCTTTTATGGATCGACTACCCGGGGTCTGCTTGATTCCTCTCCGGTTCTAGTCTTCTACATAGTCTTCTACATAGTAGACAGGTAACTATCCATTTCGAGAACCGTTCTGTATGTACCATCTGGCCCCAGCTCCGAAAAAGACAACAGAAGAAGAAAATTAGCCTTTCCTAAGCCGGATACTGCAGAAGGACTACTGGAACGGGGGAACGGGTTTACCCAGGGTGGCGCAAAGTTCTTTTTTCCTTCACCATATTGTCATTATTATTATGGACGGCCGTCCGGCGGACCAAGTCATCAGCCATCTGGTTCCTGTCGATTTCTTGTTTTGTAGAAAAGTAACGCCAGCCCCCCCGAAGTTCAAGCGTGCCTTTTGCCAGCGACCGGACCAGCAAACCCAGCCAGTAAGGATGGACCTTCCGGTCAGTACTAGTATAGTACAGTACTAGCATAATATATGATAGCCCAAGTTACCCACGCCAAGAGCCCATCTCGCATCATCATCCACCCACCGTCGCACTAACCATCCTTGCATCTCAAATCTCCACTTCGACCATTCAGACCAGTTCAAACCAGGGATGATCATGCATGCTAACGATCACACTAACCATACCCTGACCAACTTGACCAATCAGTTGATGGGCCTGGTGATCCCGTCTCTTCTCCTTCCTGGTCCCCTCCTCTAGGCTTCTGGAAAAGGAACCAGACTGGCTTCTGTTTCAGCCTTCTCCCGTGATTCGGGCGTCCTTCTCGCGCCTTCGTTCCGCGCTTCTGGAAGGGCGTCCAACCGCCACCGACGCAAGGTTCCCCTCTTTTCCGTTCATTGCTCTCGACTTGGCCGTGCTCTCTCATCAGATTGGAACCAACCAACTCTCTTGCACTCACACATCCCTCCCCCTGAGGGAATTGATTAATGACTGGGTGATCTTATTCGCCTCCCCGATTTGCTTGATGGACTCGGTAGTCTGGCTAAGGACGCAAGACCCAACAAATGCCCAGTGCAAGTTGTAGACAGCAGATGATGTCGTTCCCTCGTTGAGATGTTATGATAGGTAGAATATGATAGACTTGACTGACTACTACTGACTAAACTAACTGTTGCTTCATGTTTTCTTCAGCCTAGTCCATGATGAAGTCAGTGGTCTCCCTTTGACCTAGTTGGTCACCCTACTTAAGCCTTCGTATCCCGGAGTTCCCTGAATCTTGTCCTATCCTTTTCCAGACCAGCAACCCTCGCCCTTTTTTTTTGCCCTGGCCCCTCGCTGCTTGGATGGATGGGCCGAATGCGTCACAATAACTCATCAGACTGATTCTTCATTCATCACATTCCACCATTGTATGATATCCTGCAGACCTGTAGATGGCCCCTGATCCGAAGTGTTCCAGCTCCAGTTAATAACTAATAAAGCAGAAGGGGGAAAAAAGAGATTACCTACTTGGGTATCTATCATAGGGCCAGGTCAAATACCTTACCCTAATAAGTACATACAAGAAGAGTACCTATGGTCTATGTAATTACATACATCAGCGCCACCGCCACCACCACCATCACAAAGCTGTGGCTTGACCTCTTTCCTCTTCGACCCTTTAAAAATAAAAAGAAAAGGAGTGTATCGAGAAAAGGAAAGATAAAACCCTGAATAAAAACGAAAAAAGAATCCCTCCTATGATATACATAAAAGACGGGCGAAAAACGCCCAGATTATTAATAATAAATTAACATCCCGATCTTACATTCCGGCACAGATCTGTTCCTGCCAACGGTCCCTCTGCCGTCAAGCCTCCACCAGAACTCCACTCAGCCAAACTTCCTCTGTACTTCCGTCTTACTTTCCATTATTGTTCCATTTCCATTCCACGACAATCCAAAGATCAGACATCCACAACAATCCACAACATCCACACCACTATCGCCTTCACTATTGCCATCGTCACCACTCACTCAACTAGTTAATTAACCAACTCATCCTCGTGGACCCCAATTTAAATCTTAAGTCTTCCTCTTTCACTACAAATTGTCACACATCGACCATATCAACCATATCAACCATCACCACCAACTCCAGCAAGTTATAGCAACCTTTCAAGTTAATCTATATATCATCACTCTTCGGTGGCTTCGTTCAACTGCACTGCCAACTGCAGATCAGTGCATCAGCCAACCAGCGGTGATCGCGGTGCTCACGGTCTCCCGAAACCCAAGTTTGCTCCTCCACATTACAACCTTTAACCACTTACAAGTCTCCCCTCTTTTTTTTTTACATATTCCTTTCCCCTCTTCCCTACCCCCCCCCCTGGCTGCCCATTACCCATTACAGCCCTGAGAAAGCTCCATCAGATTGCCCCGGAGCCCAACTGAATTGCATGCAAACCCTGCAATCATTATTAATTGTCAACTACCTGAATATCCATCCTCCCGTCTCACCCTGAGGTTTGGGAACAAACCCTAACCCTTTTGGGCTTCATCAGCAAGGGAAAAGAAAAAAAGGCCGGCAACGCCCAATAATATTAATAAAAAATAAAAATACAAATAAAAAGCCCAGCCAAGCCAAAAAAGGGTGAATCTAGCCGGAGAAAACATCGAAGACATCGAGATTACTCAAAGTCACTACTCTCCCTCTCACTTGATCAATTATTATCGTTGTCCTTCTTAAAAGACCAACCACTTCCCCCTCTTCCTCTTCTTCCTTCCTCCCCGCTTATTTCTTCCCCCTTGTTTCCTTTCCCATTCTCCTTTCCACTTCATTTCCATCTTCCGGTCTGTTCAGTGGGATCCGCTGCGGCACGACCGGCTAACAACGAACCTGCCCCGAGCGTTGTTGCACAGAAGAGGGCACATCGGCTTTGCCGTCAACTTATCCACCAACGAAGCCAGAGTAACCATACCCGCGCGTCCCCCCCCCCGGTTCCTTGCGCCTGCAAGCGGCAACTTTTAACCGGCATTTCGCCAGTCTCTCGCCATCTGTTTTGAGCCCACTACTGGCAAATTTCACGCTACCTCCATTTGTTTGGTGGTGGCGGCGGTGGTGGTGGTGGTAGTTGTAGAGCCTCAGCCTCAGCCGAAGTCGTTGCTCTGGATTAAGGCTGTTTGTTGCGTCATTTGGAATTCTTTCCATCGTCCCAGTGAGTAGGATCTCTTTCTATCTCTCTCTCTATCGCTCTTGTTTAGTTATACCTCTTACCCTTTGTCTTTGCCTCACCCACGTCATACCCCTATTCCCATCAGAATCATCATTCCAGAGGGGATTATCATCTGGTCTGGAGATATATATTATATCCACTATTTCAGTGGATCTGGAAAAAAAGGATAAAAAAAAAAAGCAAAGAAGAACAACTTCGATAAAGCAAAAAGGAAATGAAATAAGCCATCCAGATCGGGCTAAGGCGTTTTGCTGGTGTTCAACCCGGCCAGTTTCATTGTGGATCCACCGGGGGGAGTCCAGGCTTCATACGGAGGACTCCGTATAGCAAACTGGTATAGGCCGAAGTTGAACAACGTTCTGCGGACCCTGCGCTGTGAACCGTCTTCTAGTCCTTCCATGGTACTTCCAAGTCTGTCAGACAACGAACCCGAACCGCCTGGTCGTGGAGAAAGACGGAAAGGAGAGGGAGATATTCCTTGCGGGGCTCCATCGTCATTATCATATCTTCTGCATTATAACGAGCTTCGTGCAGATAGCCTGCAAAGGATCGGTGCACTCCATCAGTCTCCACTCTTTTGACTTATCGAACGAATGCTGGAAGCCGGTCCTGCAGTCTTGCCCGCATATCTTCGGCCTCTATACTAAAAAGTTGACCAGGCCCTGTCGGCCTGTTCCTCTTTATTGTCGTCCTAGACTTGGCTGCAGAGACCGAAACTTATTCCTTCCCCTCCCCCCCAGCCGTGCAATCAATTTGATGACTGCCTGCCACCCCGAACACATTGTCGACTTGTTCAATCTCACTGCCCAACGCCGATCTGGGTTCAGTCCCTGGAATTTTTTTTAAACGCGACAAGCTTAATTCGAGGCTCTAATCCGTCAATTTAACTGCTTCCCACTTTGTACCACGATCGTCACCCTAATTATAACTAACTCCCCTTCCCTCCTGTTGACCCTTGACTACCTTTCTGTCATTATCACCCTTTACTTTTTTTTTCTTTTTTTTTTTTTTTGAATCAACTGGGATACGACTAATCCAGGAATCTTAGACACTTTTTTTTTTTCTTTTATGCTTGGCTTGAATGTTGAACTTGCCTCGCTGGAATAAAATATCGGTGATTGAGTTTGAACTCGTTTGTTCTGTTCTAAAACGCCTGAAATTATCACGTTGGTTTGTTGTCCGGGATAGAATCAGAGTCAGTAAACAAATCGTCAGCAGATCGGCCCGGTGCCAGTCCTTCTCCATACCGATCTTGTGGCTTTCTCGAAAACAATTAGAATTGATTTAAGGGTGCTGTCGGAACGGTTGCTACGCACTATCCTGAAGCTGGAAGTGTTTGGGAGGAAAAGAGGTGGGTTTCGGGTGGCTCGAGAGGCTGGGCAGCAGAAGAAACCGCGCAAGCTGTACGCAATGCTTTCGAAGAAGACCGTTCAACTGCCGCTTTCTCTCTGGAACCTTACACCTGATCCGACCCCTGTGCATTCCCCCACGTCGTCCGTGGACGGTGATACTGAAGACGAAGTAATAATGGACTCCCGGCCGCTCAGCGTGGCAATTCCTGCCTTCTGCGCGATGCGGCCGACGTTGGACGAAGTGTTGTCAAACACGGCTCCCCATCCTTACACTCTAAGCGCTTTTATGGCGTACCTTTCCACCAATCACTGTTTGGAAACTTTGGAATTCACCACGGAGGCAAAGCGATATGGAGAGAGGTACCGGACGGTGTCTCGGCAGATAGGAGAGTCGCCTATTTATTCCGAATGCCAACAAACCCAACAACTCCGCATGCTTTGGCAGCGACTATTAACTGCATACGTTATACCGGGATCCCCACGCGAGATCAACCTCTCGTACGAGGTTCGCGATCGTTTACTTGAATACACTACCGCGGATGCACCTCCTCCACCGGAAATTCTTGAACCGGCGCTGCGGCGTATGCATGATCTGATGGAAGAGTCGATATTCATTCCTTTCCTCAACAGCTTGGCCTCCTCGGCCCATATACTGCCTTCTGAACCGCCTGATCTAGATGATCGTCCGAACCAATCGAACTCCAGTCTAGACGAACCACTTACTCTTAGACGGGCCGCGTCGAGGAGTAGACGGGTATCGCCTCAGTCATCGATGACGGACTTCGCCTCGCAACGATATCCTGTCGGCATCTCCACAAAGACCTTAGGCTCGTTAGGCAGAGCGGGGAGTCGCCTGTCTACGACAAGCGGGGATTCTGGTTCCCCCACACTGACTGATGACTCGGGAGTGAGCATGTTGCCCAACCCCGGTGTCGAAGAACCGATGACGCCGCCCACTACACCGCCGTCCGGGGACTTGAACCCGTATCCAGGATATAGTCCCAAATCAAAAGGAGACAATCCATTTAAGAAGATGGGAATGAAGCTTGGCTTCAAGAAGAAGTCCGGTAGCGGTTCAACCAATCGAGATTTAGGGTTTCCTGGTGAAGATTGAGTTGATCTATACGTCTTTTTTTCGGTTTGCCTGTTTATTATTATGTCCCACACATCCCACCCATGAAGCCCGCGGACATTTTCGATCACGAGTTTCCTTAATCTTTTGTCGCTTGTCTCTTTAACCTTTGTTTTCCTCCCTTTCTATTGTTTTCCTATGCCACCCTCCTCAGAGATATCTGAATTGTATATGATCACCACCGTTGGCATTGACACTGATGATATCCAATTTCCTTGAGCGGTCAATCAGGCGACAGCAAGCGAAAAAGGGCCTTTGATCGATGTCGTTTTTCTTCTTCTTGGGGTGGGAAATAATGCATAATGACGGATAAAGAAAAGATATTTATGATTCAACATTTTTCAATCCGCTTGTTCTTTCGCGGTCATTAATCCCCCATTGCATGATGGATCACCCTATTGCAGTGAGTGCATCCACGGCATTTCTTTCTCTTTTTCCTTGTTCTTTTCGAGCATGAGCGGGATTATGTGGCGCTCTCATGGCTGGATTGGATCCTGGAGCATTATTGGTCTCGGCACCGGCGTTTTTCAAGTTGGCAGACAAACATTTTGCATTTCTAGCATTTTTTGAGTTGGGCGTTGCGACTTCATACAATAGAAGGAGGTTGGGCGGTTCTTTCCTTTCTGTAATGGTGCGCCGCGAAGTGCACTTTTTATTCTGTTTGCGGATACTTTGACTTCTCTGTGCATTTTGATTGATTCCCATTTTATTCGTCTCTTGCTTTTTGGCCTCTTCCGTCTCCTCTTGCTTCCTTTACATTACCCGACCAAATAGGTCTCATCATCCTCATACCATGGCCTGCCCGATCGCGAAAACCTCATGTCGGGCAGCCACTCATGAATGAATAAATTCTTCAACTTACTGGTGACCTCTATTTCTGATCTAAGTGTAACTCCTCGATAGGATAATATGCTGTCTTCGTAATTCCATGATCGATCACACCTGCACATGCTCAATCAGTCGGTTTTTGAAAACTAAGGGAGAGGTGATGAAAAAATATCATGCATGTTGACGTTCTGCCACCACTAACCGCTTGACTAAATTCTGCTGCCATTGACCGCCTTCTGGCTTTCCCTCCGCTAAAACTTAACAGCCCGGTGAAATTATCATTGTCAACCATCATAAAGAATTATCATCTAACAGCTTTTAAGCAATACGGGTTATACATAAGGCATGCAATGAAGGGATTCAGAAAGTCAGACACAAGCTCGACCGGTATTTCATGGTCAGTGCTCGCTGCTCAACTTTGATGGAGACTGTCAGACTGGACAGTAAGTCACTCTATCCAGTTACTTTAATAGCCGGTGAGGGGAACCGGCTATTAGTTAGAGAAAAAAAAAAAGAAAATAGACTGACACGGCGCCTCATTCAAGAGTGCGATTACTTTATGCAATTTCAAATTTTACCACGTGACTTGCAAATGTAGCCTGTTTAGCGCCGAGGACCTAGGCTACTCGGCCGAGAAAAAAAAAAATCAAAATCCGACCTTCGACAAACCACAAAAACAAACGACGCGCCTCAAAAAAAACCTGCGCTCTTCCGTTCCACGGGCCCCTCGTTTTTATATTCGGCCACCCTGTTCGAGTGTGGCACGATATTATCATCATGAAGCCGATGCCATCTAGTTCTCATGATACGGCGTTTGGACGTTTACTACTGTAGCTGCAAGGTCTTCGCATTTTCTGGATACGATTTCTATGTACAACATAACGGCCGAGGAAGTTGGAACATATTCTGAATGTCCTGTCAAGTCTCGAACTTCGGTTCCATGACCACAGAAGCATCGTTGTGGCTAGGAAAGACAGATTCAAATTCAATTACCTCATGATCAAGCTTATTTTGACGAATATTGCCACCGCCTATCATGTGGTTGTGATAAAGCATCAAGTTGAAATACAATTCTCCAAGCCTCACGGAGCGATTAAAGGGCTTGAAGTGATCCACAAAGAGGCGGATGCTGCCATTTCAATGCGATGTTGGTGATGCAAAGTGGCCTGAAGACTCAGGTAACCCTCGCCCGTGTCATCATCGACATTATTGCCAATCGTACAGTCACTCCCACGAATCTTGTGATTTTCTACGATGATGTCCCAAACCCAAGTGCGGCCAATATCAGCTTGACGTCAAATGACCTTTCCCGTATTCATGCCCCACAGCCGTCAATGCACTGCAAAACTACCCCAAAACCCCACAAAATCACCACTCAAAATGGATGGGGGGGGCCCCACGACCTCATACAAAACCGACAGTTATACAAAACGGGTAACAGAGAAGTTCGAGGACGCGCTTGCTGATTTGGAAACGCAAAAGGTTCCAAATCACCGTGCAACTATCAAAAGATATGGAATCGATCACACAACGGCGCTTCAAACGTCGGATATTTTCGTGCACAACAGCCCTCTCGCTCTATGGCCGGAGGCATCTCACTGATGTTCAAGAAGAAGCGTTGATTCGGCAGATTAATATTCTTGCGGACCGCGGCATGCCCCTAATACCTCAAATTCTTTGAAACCTTACTGAAGAGGTGACTAAGAAGGGGATTTGATTGCATTTGACGGACATCAATGAGTGTCTATCTCGGGCAGTCGATAAAAACCCAGTTTGAGCGGCACGCCAAGGCGTCGATGCAGGATGTCCCAGCAACTCCGTCCAAGAAGGGTGGGGTGTGAGGTGCTGGCGCCGTTTTTTCGATTAGATGAAAATTGGAGAGCGGCCATGACTAAGGTCCTGAAGACTTCGGAGTAAGTTAATAATACACATAATCCTTACAGAGCTTGTTTTATTAATATCCGTAGACCCTTCAGGATGGAGTGACCCCTTCAGCCGTACGCCCCGTTTGTTGAAGTAAGTCAATATGTATAATCCATACTAAGCTTGCCTAACTTTCAATAGGTGTCGTGCCGATAGACGAAGTGGCAGGCCAATACCACACGAGCCATGTTGCTTAGTCTTCGACTGAATCCTGATCTTTTATGTGGATGACATTGTCTTTGCTTACCAAAAATCCCAAGAATGAGACTTGGTGGTAAGCCCTCCTTACATTGGTAGCAATATTAATAAATGGTAATACTAAAATTCATTATAGGCTCCAGTGGCGCCTCAAAATCTGCAAGACTCACAATCTCAGAATTCTAATTCCCCTTCTTCTAATCTTAGAAACCATGGAATTGTCGGAGATCCCCATGGTGATAGACTGGGAAGCATCTGAGGATCAGTGCGATCAATTTTGGCTTTCTTGAGACTGTTGATTTCACGGAAGACGCGCCATCGGGTAAACGTCGTCCCATTGGCCGAAGACGACACCAGCCGAGACTTTGAAGGCGAAGGAGCGACCCCATCCGCAACTGGGACTACTGGGCAATCTTAGTAATAATCCAGAACCGACAGTTATACTAGATTGGTTACTGGGGCTGTTTACTTTGATTGTGCCAATTCGGTCGGATATATTCGCGCCACATGTACGTCCGAATTTCAAGATATACGTACAACGGCTAGCCAAAACTTCGGCCCAGATCCACACAGGCGACACGAAAGACTCCCAGCGGGCCAGCCTAAAGGTGCCCCCAAATAGCTCTCTCCGCCTAAAAACACCCTCATTACTGTACATAGTCTTTCAAGACCTGAAGATTCGGTTGCAGGTTCAGATGACCCAGACGCAACACCAGCTAGCCGAACACAGATTGGTGGCTAAACTGGCCAAGGACATCAACTTCGAAAAAGACCCAGCAGCTATCGATTTTCTCGGGCCCCCTTGATTATCATCAGGAGTGTGATGGCACGGACCTCCATCCGTCCGCTCGTTGTTTGTTTGTTTCCTCTTTGGCGTTAGGGCACCCTTAGTGCCCTAACGCCCACCTTATAAGGACCGCTTCCCGTCCTTCTCTCTCTTCCTTCTCTTTTCGATGAGGTTCAGGGAAAAGAGATATGGAATCGCTTCACAGAAGTC
>NPHW01003678.1:0-10475 GCA_002240705.1 Elaphomyces granulatus
CAGGACGCCGGTAGGCTTACTGACTACTACATCACCCAGCCGAATATCATCATTCATACTTGGAACTCCTCCTCCGATTCCGACCATCAAGCCAAAGCGAATGGAGGGAAATGTGGTTCGCATGTTGGCGGCTACCGTTGCAGCAGAAACGGTGCCATACACTCCTGATGGCAGGCATGCGATAACAATATTGTGACCTGAAATCTCTCCTAACATATATGCATTGTCATCAGCTGCGGATTGTGAAAGCTGGAGATGGGTTTTGTCGAGGTTCGCTTTGGCGGCAGCAGCCTCCAGGGGCAATGCACAAATCCAGGCAACAGTGTAATCCTCGTGGGTCAGTATACGTATGGCGGACATGATTGCTCGAGTTTACTGTCCTCTCAACTCCACCGTAGCCAGAGAGTATGATTAGTATTCTAGTAGTAATTTCGATTTAATGCACATAGGTAGAATCAAACAAAAAGTAGCCCGAAAGACGATGTAGAGGAGACTTATTAAATATATCTGATACATAAGATAAAAACACCGGAAAGTGTCAGGAAGCCAAATGAGGCTGAAGACAAGGCTTCAAATCTATGCCCCGCATTTCAACTTTACCTAGGCATAATTGAAGCAACCCAATCAAAACACCTGCCCGTCAAGTACATATACATGCGTTTATACATAAAGCGAGGTCCTAGTGCTCGTACACGTACAACCAAATTTGGCATATATGAAGGCAACTATACTGCAGTATTGAGACTCATAGAATGAATCTATTAATTCACGCGACGTGTCACATAGGTCAATATCTCAAGCAAAAATCAATATTACATATTACACATTGCAGGCAGCACCTGCATCTGAAGGGGAATTTTTAAAGATGAAGGGCAAGAGGAGGTTCTGTATTGTAATTTACTTCCATTACATTTTGTTGGGGATAACTACTAGTGAGAGACCATGGATAGGAATCACTGCCAGGGCATCAACTTATCAAGCAAAATATTTAAAAACAGTAGGCAAATTACCCATTTCCCCACCGCGGTCTGAATCGTATTACGTATAGGAGTCAAGCCCAAGCAGTTTTGATGGAAGATCGTGATCGATTGTCTTGGTGGACATCTTCGCCTTTGCAATCTTTAAAACCCGCCCGACGGACATTTTTGTTTTTATTTTCTGTACCTAATAAGCACCCTGTCTAAAAGGAAAGAAAGGCGTAATGTTTTCCAGTCCAAAATTTCTTTTTTCCTTCTTCCAACTCTGTGTGTAAAGATTTTCTTTCTGTGTACATGTCGATCTCTGCTAAGTACGAGTAGTAGGTAGTTGACGATAATTTCATAGTTACGGGAATGGCTCCTCCACGGGAATGGCTCGGCCACTAAAAGTCTTGGAGAATGAATCTATTCAAAAGCACGACCTATCCTTGACAATTTATTCCTTACTACATGACTGACTCTATACAGTGAACTTTTCCTCTCCAGAACCAAGTAAATCTAGCTCTAGGATGAACATCCATCTCACGATCTCATATTCATATGACACAGACTTGACTGAACACTAGAGGAGAAAATATATAACTAACTAACCAATCCTAGTGTACAACTCCAGACGGAGTCCTTCATACTGTTCCTTCAGGAATCAAACATATTGGCCTTCTAAATACAACTATATGTTCTCACTGGTAGAATTCAGGACGTCTAGGATATATGAGTAAGCCATGGGCTGAAGTTGTACCAAGGCGAAGTGTTACTGTATCGTTGGACGATGGTCAGGCACTGAAGAACGGTCTTGACTGGCGTTTAAATGATGATATTCATATATATGTATGTATCTGGCAACTTGCAAGTTGCAGATGCAGAACAGTGCCGACATTCGGGAACCTTCCACTTTTGACCGTCCCTAATCCTACATATGCATACGGCAGCCTAACTTTTAAATATCCATCATCCCTTAAGAGAAAATCGAAAATTTGAACCCAGACAAGCTGTTCGTGGTAATTACCCATCCACCACGGTGCCACCACACCCAGGACTGATGACATCCAAGTTGATAAGGTCTTGACAAACCACTCCAATGGAGTCAATCGCCAATTATAGGGCTTCCAGGAAGCCGTAATTTGGATCCGTGCAGGTTTAGAACTCAGAATGAATAAAGAGGACCCCCTACATATGTAGGCACCGAAAAGGTTGGTCTAGACGACGAGTCGACGACTACAAGTACTACTCTATGTATGATGGTCTAACGGACGTAGTACATAGTACGTATAAGATAGTAGCTATGATAGTAGTTATGCCAATAATTACTTCATGCAACCCAATTGCAAGAGGCGTATTATTATTAGGCGATGATACAGTAGTATCACCAAGTCGCAGCAGGAATTGTCATATGATCAAAGCAGCTATCTATCATACTAGAGAAAAACAAGACGACGTAGAAAGGAAAAACGAACAGAGGCTAATTCTGTCATATGATACAGGATTTCCTTCTTCTATATATATTTTAATTCTTATTTTTGTCATTGTCTCTTTTTCTCAATAGAATATATTACCTAGAGTCTGAGAGGGCGAAATGGTGTATGCAGTTACTTTAAGCTTGTAACATACATGGACGCAGATGCGATCTAAACAACACAAGGGAATTATAATGAATCATGTAATGGTAGATGTGACGTTAAGATTATTCAAAGAATACAAAATAGTATGATACTCCAATAATCTCGACCGGACTGTGATGTACTATAGAAGGCTGCCACGGTAAGACAGAGCAGGCCATGGATGAAACCGATTCTGAAACAGAATAATTACTATCAACTTGAAGGAGTTTTAGTTTGAATCAAAATCGTTCCTTTGGTCACTCACGACTGAACTTGATTGATCTATCGGGCGTGGACATCTGCACGTTGCCGCCAACCACCTCCCTCCTATGTAAAAGCGGTGTATAAAGTATAATAATGGGACGATGAAGTGTGAAACTGGACTGCCGAGACGCAACGGTTGCAACGAACCTGCAAAGGGAAGTTCGAAGCGGACTATGATATACATATCGAGCTAGAAGCTCTGGAGCAGTTACAACTACCGAATAAGCTCAAGGGTCGTGTATATACCTACATATGATATCGCAGCTACGACGATATACATGTATATGAATTCGAACATGCCATGTCTCTGAGCACTAGAAACCACGTATATATGCGGTCCTTCGCCAGAGTCAGAGCGATATGTATAAAGCCAGCGTGGATAATGGCACTTCCTCCAGATGATGCAGTTTTATGCATTAAAGAAATGACTCCTCGATGAATAATACTACGCAATTAACAAAAATCACAGAGTTGGATGAGACGAATTGAGAAAGATAATACAATCCTATGATATACCGACCATAAAATCGTCATTGCAACCATCAGATTCGGGGACAGGCCGCCTACAGGCCTCCTGCTGGATTAGAAAAGAGTCTGGTTGCACCAGAGAGAGGATGGTCTGGCTGTCATCTCTGGGTCGTGGGCGCATCTGGGTTAGTTAATTGTAACATGGGGTTGTTGCGACCTGCCCTCCAAGCCGGGTAGTGTGAACCATTGACTATGATATCAGGATGAAGCCTGGGTTGGATCTATTGTTTAGGAGATGCATATCATATGTGCCCATTGCTATGATAGAGGAAAGGATCCGAATGTGTCCATTGTCTCGCGCAATCATAGTAATGTTTAATATAACGAGCAGATACAGACTAGTATATATATCATAGTTAGTAGGTATGTATCCAATTATCCAATTATCGGGGACAGCTGCAGCCATATCTGCATGCCGATTGTCATTCAATGCAACCTTAGTAGATCAGCAAACTTAAGACCTCCTTCAAGTTGAGCATCCTGAAAGGGCTTCACTGAGACGTTTGACAGGAGCGGAACTTTATATGTATGCTCGGGAGCAACAGAGAAATGCCTTTTTAAGATGACTTTTTAAGATGATGATGTCATCGATCGAGGTGAAACAGAAGAAAGTTGATGACCTGGACTTGCTCTTGTTCAGAATTTCAGATGAATATATCCTCCGCGGCTTGTGTAAGGAAGGTTCACCTACATCCACGCCTACCGTTTTCTTCTCTATCCAATTAACGATTCTAGGGAATGCCTGTTGGTACGCACAACTTCAAGGAACGGTAGTCGTTCCGAAAGTGTCCAGCTTTCTTCCCCTGACTATGATAGACGTTCCAGTCAGGCAGGATAATAAATGTGATGATTGTGATTGGGCGATGCCAATAGGATATTGGAGCACTGTGTTGCCTTGTTGCCTACCAGGGCAGAAGAGCAGCTTCGTTTGGCTAGAATATATCCTACTGTAGGCCTGGGGTGAGGACATATGCTGATATGATCATATGTACGACGGAGTACAGGGTCTGAACAAAAGGGGGGAGAGTTAAGTTTTATCATGGAGCAAGGGATAGATTATGTAATAAAGTGTTGATGAGTGTGTACCTAAATGATGTCAGAGAAGTGATCGATATGCACTAACTAGTAAGGATACGACCATGCATACCTGTAAACCTCCGTCGACTTGTATCGTTACTAGTGTTGCCAAAAGCGCCGCAAGTCAGTTTTAGTACAACTACTAGCGTTCCTAGCGCCTGCCAGCATGTCGGGAAACGATCCACTGACGGGTCTTACCGTTGCAGCGTTGCAACAGTTACATGCCAGTTTTGATCGCGTGTCGCTTGATCCCACCTTGTTATTTTAAATTTATTATAAGCTTGTTGATGAACCAATCAATCGGAGCGAGAAACCGGAAATGGAATGTACAAAGGTAGCTTTCCAGATACCATCAATAATCAGGGGAACAACATCGTGACCTGTCACAGGTGCAAGACACAGTCAGCCTTCCAATAGAATAATAATATCATAATCGTCAGACATCGGAGCAGAGGAAGGATGCAAAACTAATCTTGCCTTTTGCCGTTGCTTGGGTGCCATCGACGTGGGGCATTATTGGGGCTTTTCCCCACCCCTTCCAAGTTAGTTCCCCTTCTTGCCCCCCCCACGGGCCCCACCTTCTTGGTTTCATGAAACAAACTAACTGATTTCTGCTCTAGTTAGATCTCTAGATCTGTGACTCTGTGAGACGATCTCTCTACATTAATAGGTAGAAAAGTAGATAACTTGTTCCAATTATTTATATTAATAAACGGCAAACCTGTCGATCAACACATTAACTAACTCCCTCCGTACATATGATAGAAATCGCCATCATTATTGAACTTTCAATGTTAACTAAGGCATGATTATCTTGCTGTGGCTGCCGATGATACTACCTAGTGTATCATCATCATGTTGGGGGATTTTACTAATAGGCTGTCCCTGAGCTCAAGAGCCAGATTCCTATCTATATTTACTTGGGGGTTTCATCGTCAGTAGGTACATTTGTACATACCTACATAATTTCAAGATCATCTTCTTCTATCTATACCTATGTACATTATTGTACATACTTAACTTCTTATTTGGGGTAGCTGCCGTTTATCCGTATTCCACTAAACAGTTTTAAGTGTTGCTGTAAGTTACCTTCCATCCATGGGCGGCGAATTTGTCAAGCGGAACCCCGCGCCAAGGTTGTATCAGTACCCGTCCTGAGTGTCGATCTATAAGGTACTTACGCGTACACGTACGGCGGACTACACGCCCCATGAGTCATTGCCTTGTTTGTGTCTTTCTTTTCAATAATCTTTGCTCTCTACATATATATACCTACTACTAGAGTAGAGTAGTACTAATAACTTATTAGTCACCAATTCCTTCCTTTTGCAACTTGTCCCAACTTCCCAAGGTAGTTAGTTACTCTACCAAGCCAACTCAACAAACTCATTATAATCTTTTAACTTATCATTCATTGCGACCTTGCCAATTGACTTTTACCATACATACTTAGTATGCATCTCCGTACGGCCATGTATCTACTATATTAGTAGTATCTACAGGGTGGTATTGGTGAAGTTGCCTATCTATCTCCAAGTTCTGGCCAAGCTATACTGTAGCTGCTCTCACCAATAATAATATTATTATTACTGTATCTCTGTCCATCTCTCTTTATTGTTTCTTCCCTCGATTTCTTTTGTGGTCCTTTTCATCTTCAGATTTCCCCTATCCTTCCATCCTCCATCCTCTATTCCTCTACCATCCCGTCCCGCCAATAATCGTGAACTGACCAGACCAGGTGCTTGTGACTTGTGACCCTGCAAGGCATGTCATTTCACGTCAATAATATTAATCCACACCATGTCAATCAACTAACAATCTCTTCAGGGCACCGTTTGATTTTCATCCTCTCTTCCCTGATCCCTAACCATTATACTATAGCGTAGCGTTCCCGGCGACTTCAACGGTGAACAGACAGAGCTCTCGATCTGCTATATTTTGACTTTTTATCTGCATGTTTTTTTTATCCTTCCTGCCCTCTTCTCCACATTATTGTTATTTCCTCCGCTACGTTGTCCTTGGTTGCTTGTACATATAGTGCTCCTAAAAGTGGCCCTGCGGGGAGCTTTCAAGTTTCAACCTCGAGGGGAAGAATAGTAGGGAAAGGTCTCCGATATTGCTACCTGAGCTCGTCATACAAACGGCTACGCTCCTGCATGACCAAGCCTTCTTCTACATTGCATCCGCATAAGGCACCCCATCAGTCGGCCACAGTAGCCCCCCTCATGTCAGTACATACAGCTAGAAAACGGAAACCCATAAGGCTTTAAGCTCTTTCTAACCTAACAAGGCCGATGCCCTTGCTGGCCCTGCCTCCATCAACCCGTTCTCGAGCGTTCTGAGCTTGGAAACTTCCCATGAAGGCAACGCTGGCGAGAATCCTTCATCGAGTGCAGGAGTTGTTCCAGAATATCATGAATGCGCTGGAGACCATGGCCTTACTTCCATCTCTCTTCCGTGACTCCGTACGAAGGCGTCGGAGTCTCTTTCGGGGCACTTGGCGTTCGCGAAGGTCGCTAGATGACCTCACCCAGGAGATCGATCACCTCTTCACGGCTCCGCTAGGAGTTCAGAACATGCTGGCCATGTCAGAAAATATTCGCGAACAGCTAAGGCAGGGACTGCGATCCAGTCCGGAATGTATGTTGCCGTCATACAACCATTCACTGCCAACAGGACAGGAGGAGGGAACCTACTTGGCATTAGATGTGGGCGGGTCGACATTTCGGGTGGCACTTATTGAACTCCAAGGGAGGCAAAGGGGGATGAAAGTTCTTCGAGTAGCATCGTCACCGATCGACAACACAGTCAAGCTTCTGGAAGGGGCCGCATTTTTCGACTGGATTGCGGAAAATATCGACACCATGTTGATCCAGGTGGGCGAAAAGTATGGCCGCGACACTGTTCCTTTGGCCATTGGCCTCTCCTGGTCGTTTCCCATCGATCAGACCTCCATTAGCAGTGGACGGGTAATCCGTATGGGTAAAGGGTTTCTGTGTTCAAACGGAACTGTCGGCCAGGAGTTGGGCGACCTGATAATCCAGTCGTGTCTAAAACGGAAACTCAATGTGTGCATGGCGGCAATCGTGAACGATGGCTCTGCCACACTGCTCTCTCGTGCCTATTTGGACCCTAACACTCGGCTGTCACTCATTTTGGGCACGGGGACCAATGTTGCGGTTCATTTCCCGGTCCATGCAATTGCAGTTGGCAAATTCGGCACCCGGCCCCAGGATTGGTTTGACCATGCTAAGCACGTCATCGTCAACAGTGAGTTAAGCATGTTTGGAGGCGGAGTCTTGCCGAGGACCCGATGGGACGAAGTGATCAATCGCACTCAATTGCGGCCAGACTACCAGCCTCTCGAATACATGGTCACAGGGAGATACCTCGGCGAGATCACTCGTCTAATCATTGTCGAGGCTGTCGAAATAGCTGACCTGTTTGATGGTGAGTTGCCTCATTCGATGAGGGAACCCTACTCATTCGACACCGCGACTGTCGCGTTCCTCGAGGCGGACGGCTCGCCTTCCATGGCAGCATCGGCAGCTCTCTTGCAAAAGCAACACCTGTTCCACACCACCCCGTCAGTGGGCGATCTTCGCTTCCTTCGGCAGACTTGCGGCTATGTGTCCCGAAGAGCAGCAGGTTATTTAGCCACAGCTATTCATAGCATGTGGTGCTTGCGGAGCGAAGTCGAATTTTCGTCGTCAAAGGCAACGGCAGCTCCACCCGTTTCAACAGGAAAGCCATCGATGCAAGATGTCATTGTGACTGAAATCGAAGAGCCGTCTAGGCCGTTGAGCATTGCATGTGACGGTAGTGTCATTAATAAGTATCCTGGTTTCAAGGATCAATGCCAAGCCTATCTCGATCTGCTCGCCCAACAGACAGCCACATCCGAGGCCTCAAAGACACAATTCATCACTCTCGAGCTAGCGCCTGGCAGTGCCATATTCGGAGCCGCTGTCGCTGTGGCTGTGGCTATCGCTCCTGAGGTCAAGGTAGACTGATACCTATATGCTTGTTGCAAGAGGAGGAGCGCTGACAGCTGCCCCCGGAACAATCCACCATATGAATTGAACGACGTTTGTACATAGCCACTTCTTTCTTCTGCGCTTCCTGTAGTCGACGGTGCTCCATCTGGACGGCGTTCTGCATTAAGACCGGGCTGATTCCTGACTGGTCATGTCTCACCCATTAAACCGGCCCAGGCCAGCGAGACTTGTTTCTTCCTTCATTGAAAATATGGTAGCAATTCCCCACCCTATTCATGATTTCATCAGTTTTGCGAGCATTAAGCGACGGAACAATGGTCCCGCGACATAGACTGGTGACCCTGGTGGCTCCAAAATCACCCAGCATGAATTCAACTGACATGCGAAGAGGTGTATCTAATAATAGTTTAAAATAGAAAATCCTCAACATGTCCAAATCTTTTCAATCCTGATAAATAACCGCAAAGCTTTCTCTTCAATAGTGGCACGCACATATGATGAAGACCATTTTCAGCGAGGCAGGTGCGTACCTACCTCTACATGCATGACTTATCTTCAAGAATGGAATAGAACAAAACAGAATTATTCCGTCAAGATACCAGAATCTATGTAATGTACATGTACCATATCTTTCATGGACAATGGTGCACCGAACAAGCCACCAAAAAATGAATAAACAAGATGGGTTGTAGATTCTATTATTCTTCTTTACACAGATTCTCAAGAAGCTCCAACATCCGGCGTTGCAGCACAAGCAGCTCGTCTTTAGAAATGGTGTCTTTCTTCTCCGCCGCCACCGCCAGGGCGACAGTCTCGGATTTGGGATTTTTTTCATCTTTCTCGGTAAGAGTGGTGGTGGTGGTGGTGGTGGTGGCGACGACGACGACCAAGCTGTGCTTTATGGCAAAGAATGGGATATTCAGACTTCGTAGTTCCGAATCAACCGCTTTGGCGAGGTCGACAGAGGTTTTATATACTTTTGCGTCGTAGTGTTTTAACTCTCTTTCGTTCTCTTCTGCTGACTGCGGGATGGTTATTAGTTAGTGTATAAGGTTTGGTTTTGGTTTTGGCGCGGAGTGAAAAAACAACATACAGGCAGTTCATTCTTCGTAGTAGTAGCATCGACAGGGGCACCGACAGATCGTCTTAAGGCAAAAGATGGTCAGCACTCTGTTAATTCTTCCCTCCAGTCGGCATTGTTCACTCAAGAAGAAGGGACATACAAGACTTCATCTATGCGCTTCTTCTTCTCAGCCCGAGTCGCCTGCTTTTCCATCAAGGCCACGCGGCCCTGCCACCACTTCTTCTCGTGGTCGTGCTGGCTTTGAATCATCCGGCGGATCTTCGCCTGAACGCTCTCATTCTGCGTGACAGTCTTCATGACGTATTTCAGCGCCGCCGGCCATGTGATGATGAGAGACGGATCTTTAAATGCGCTGTCTTTCGCGGCGGGTTTCGCGGCTCCCAGTGAGCCTCTCGAAAGGGGCAACGGGCGAGATACCATGGAGGCATGAGCATGAGCGTGGGATGTAGCAATGGTATCTGTTGTATCTTGACTGGAGGGGGGCAGCAGCTTGCAGTCTGACGGTTCATAGTACTCTTCTTGGTCGCGACGAGTTGACGAGCTCGAGGTCGAGGACCGCTGCGGTTGGACATTGTTGCGGCTTATTAGGGTATTATTACGACCACCACCGGTAGTAAAAGGGTTCCTTGATACTGCAGGAACGGCAGGAGCAAAAGCAGAGAGGGTTTTGAGGACGGCGGTTAATTCTGGATTGTTGTATTCGCTTGAAGCCATGTCTGCGAAGGTAGGATATCTATGTAGTAGCGGGATGAAGTAGAAGTAGATGTAGAGGAAGTATGATCTGTATCCACGTCGTACACTGCATCATATACATAATAATAGGTTGGGTAGTGAAAAACCATGAATTATTGCTTGTATAAATTTGGTCTAGGGAGAGAGGTTCATTCTTTGTCGGCGTCACAAAGTTCCGGGGCCGGGAAAAAAACATGTCCATCCGAACGTCTACGCT
>NPHW01003679.1:0-15123 GCA_002240705.1 Elaphomyces granulatus
CGTGTCCACGGCGGGATCTCCGAGCCTAGCGGCCGTGGAACCGCAGGTTTGCTGTATACCTGTCTCATAACTTTTTTTTTATGTGTTTGGAGTGCTATGCATATCCCCATTCCTGCGCGGCATACATCACGGATGGAGAACTTCTTTTATAAGGTGAAGTTGGCAGTGGTGGCGATCATTGCTCCGGAAGTTATTATCTTTTTTAATGCCATTCATTCGTATTTCTGGGGTTCGAGAGGCCTTATATAGATAAATTACCAGCAAGTTTCTTTGAAGTAAGGATCTTTTATCAATGAATTCGTCATCATTTCCACTTCTATCTCAATTGCTGTATGGCTTGCTGAAATGATCAAGTTTCCACACCCACTGGTTCATTGGTGTTGTGTTATCACCGCATGTGGCAGACTTAATTCGGCCAGATACCACATGCACTCTCGAAGGGATGGTTCCCTACATGTAGAGATGCTTGTGTTCGTGATTATCGGGCTCCATTCCAAAGTCCACCGAGTGTCATCATAAATTTGTCGAAGGAATATTAGAAACCGCCGCCGGACAATCTCATATAGCGTGCTAGTTGTCCTGTGAAGTAGGTAAGGATTGCAATTGGTGAGATTCTAGATAAATAATACATAATGAATGGAGTGTAACGTGATGACTAACCTAACTGGTGATGTCGAACCCTAGAATATGATATGCTTTTCGACCCATGGCACTTTAATTTCACCTATTTCTTACATAGGTCACCACTATCACTGGTTAGGCAGACTATTCCAAGGCCTGGCGCCCGCCTGCTGGCCTCGTAGTCACTCACCAATTAAGGCGATGGTATGCACCCAGTCGCCTGCAAATGATAACAGCAGAGACAGCTTGCCCAACATTGGCTTGAAAACGGGCCTGGACGCTGGCCTCGTCTCTGCACGTAAACATGTTCCGATGTTCGTGTGTGATGTACGCTCGTACGTCGACGTCCAGGGGTCACAGCACGATGCTGAGTGATACAAGTGTGTCTATCAAGCAAATAATGCATCGAAGTAGGCTTAAGCTCTGCAATCTTGCTTGAAGGTTGTCCTTGGAAGGGCGCAAGATGCCAATATAATCTATATTATGAAGTGAGATAAAAATAGTAATACTGAGTGATCAAGCTATAAGCTGTATTTATTCAAATTCCTATGCTGATCTGGCTTGATAATATGCAGGACCCTGTGGCACAACTTCACTGCAGACAAAAAAGGTGTTGGGTAACTACAAAATTGAAGGCGGTAAGTTGTAACTAAGGGCGTGAATCGCAACCAAGTACCAGGTATTCAACGATTGTAACCCTACCCTGCACACGCCTCTAAGCTTGGAGGGGGGGCCTGCGTTTAAGCGTACGGTTTCTAGTAATAGAGGCTGAAGTGTACAAATTATTCCTAATTTTCAACCATCCTCACGCTACGGCATCTGCCTTACCACATTACCGCCAAGTTGATCGCCGACTAGAATACGCCAACGTTGTTCTGTTGTTCTGTTTCTGCAGCTAATTGCTCCAATCTTGCCATCTCTTTAGCGAGGCGTTCATTGGGCCTGAATCTCACATCAGACAATGTAATTGAATCATCACGGTTCAACGAGGTCCATTTGTAATGTGGTGAGCCGTATGTCGTTTTGTCGAAACTCAAATCAACCTCCACAGTATGGGTGGCATTGCTCTGGAATTTCCGGGTACCGGTCTGGATTCACAGACCCTCTAGCATCACCCTGCGCTTTGTAGTCCGTTATCGCAAAGGCGGGGGTTTAGGAGACCTGGCATCGTCGAACCGATACCCCGCTTGATGAACAGGTTTTTGATTTCTCCAGAATGTTCCTTCGGAAAGAAAGGATGGACATTAGGCGCCAGGCCTTGGAAGTTAAGACCCGTCGGCTGATCATATTCCACCGGCACACAGTAGGAGGGAGCTGAGAACATAGCGGTCGTTGAGGTCGAAGATCCCCGCTGTACAGAAATTAGTACGGTCATCAAGAGGAGAGCCGAGAACCAAACCTTTCGGGTCGACAACAATATCGACTGCAGTCCCGATTCTTCCATTGACCAGCTTCGGAGGAGTCATGAGATTCTCCAGAAGCATAACAGGGGTGAAAACAAAACATACCGGGCCCCTTTCCGCCGTCGCCGTGATTGAGCATCGATCCAACCGAAATATAATATTTCCTCGAGGCCACGCAGCAAACATCCAGACCTTCTGGTTCCGTCCCGCAGCGAATCGCTCGACGGTTAACCTGTTTGAAATCGTGGCGTTCTTGCTCTTCGGCTGGATCGCAAGGTCTGGGACACGCGTATTTTCAGATAGCAAATTGAGTTTGGACCTAGTCGGTAAGGGTACACGTTGTCGGCAGATGTTGGTACTCCAAGTCGTCGTTTTGTTGCATCTGCTCTCTTCGAATGATCGATAACGTTTGTAAATTTCCTCCAAATATCCAGGCCTTCCTTCACTGTACTATCCATTGCGGTCTCCTCAGTCCTATAGCATCAGATGTTGTGACAGTCGACCAAATCTTGGGTTCACCTTGTACAGCATTTTGGCGCCGACCGTACTTATCTCATCGACCATTAGTATCTTGATGGGAGCCAACCGCTGTCTTGTCTTCGAGACCGACTGGAATGTTACCTTGCCATTCTCGAATGAGCCCATGCCCAGAGCGGCGTGGATGGTTCCCCCGATGTGTGCAGCCGCTGAGCCTGTCGGCGCAGTAAGAAGAACTTCGTCGAGGCGACCGAGGATATCGAGTCCCCTAAGAAACGCCCTCACCAGCATTCCCTGTTCCGGCTTTGCCGCCAACATAGGTCAGAAATTGTTCAGATAGCCGACATTCGAATTTCGAACCCATGACCTCTCCGTTTGTCGACCCAACAAACGCGCATCAAGAGCACTGAGACGGTTAAAGGTTGCAGGCTATTGAGCTGGAACTTCTTCCCAACCAGTCTCATGAGGTTTTGCAAAGAAGGATTGAGTTGGTATAGATTCCGGAGGAGCAGGTGCTGGCTCTGTAGAGCTTTGCAAACTTGTGCTCAGAATCGACGTCATCTTGTGGCAGTGGCACGCCAATCTTCTTAACGGCATTCGAAAGCCTAGCTCCCAGTCACGAACTTCCTCAATACTATGCTCGATTCCAATGTTAGAGGCAGCCAGGGTCTTTGATAGCTTTACTGGTAGCAACGCTCTGGCGGAGAATTCAATGGATGGGGATTCAGCTGCCCGTAAAGAATCTGGTTCCAATTGAACGCCTCTTCTGTTCCAAACATTGAAAGCGTCCATAAAACCATGTGGTCCATGAAATGCAGATCTTCGACGGCACACCCTTCCCAGGCAGCAATTTCAATCTGACGAGCCTTTTTATCCTTGTCTGCATCTTCCTTGCTTCTGCGAAGGTAGGTGAAATTTTCTGCCAAGCGTTGTAAATATGACGCCAACTCAGGTCGGACCTTACTCCAAGTGAGAGCGCATGGCTTCGGGGAATTTATCTACATGTGCCATACTTTTCGAACAAGCCTTGCAGGCACTCCCAGAGTACAAAAAGGCCTCGACGATATCATTTTTGACGTTCTGCGAGTCGTCTAGAATCTGACCGGGAGTTTTGCCCTTGTTATTGACCTCTGTGAGAGCACTCCAAATCGCAGGGATCCAGAGTCCATCCTGCTCGTCTTCCCCATGACCTTGTCGTGGTTGGTCTGAGTATTGTCGATGGGTTGAGCTCTTGGGGTGCTCAGGCTCGAAAGGAAAGGAGTCGAAAGGAGCAATTCTTGATGGCAACGGACCCAATCCGTGACATGTATTCGTAGAGGTAAAACCGGCTAACTCTTGGTCCTCGATACACGTAGTCGATATATGAGGACGTGGGTTTCTCAACCGGGTGGAAGTTGGAATAAGTTTCGCCGTCTTCAACCACGGATTCAGCAGTCGAGGCTTGTTTGCAGAGGTCTTGACTGATTGGCATATTCCCGGACTGCGAGTTTAACATAAAACAAGTTCAGATTCCGATATTTCTTGTTCGGCATATAGAACGCCGGATTGCCAATGATATCATAACAGCCCCGACCTCTCTCTCCTTCCGAAATTGGTTGTAGATCTTCATCGCATAGAGTAGTCGACAGGTCGCATTTCCAGTAGTCGTCGTTGCTCAACTGTAAGGTCTCCCTCTTCCGCTACAGCTTTTTCAAAGAAGCCTTGAGAATTGCTGCCGTCATAACGAGCTGGTTCAGCTTCACATCGTCTTCTATGGCATGTAGCTGTACAGTAAAGCCAGCATTCGACTAGTGCTCGCGATGAATGAGATGTCGTTGGACTCGCTCTTGCAGCTTCATGTTCCCAGTCAACCAGAAGCATGTGTCTAGAGTTTGATTCAACCCAGAATCTGCTTCTTGAAAAAGGATTCTATGACAAAATGGGCAATCGGATTCCCAATAGGGCGCGATACCCAGGGGTCCGCGAGCAATTGCAGTTTCCAGCGCCACGCTAACTTTATTAAATGGAGCATGGATGTACATACATATAAAAACTAGACTTTTCAGACCCTTAATTTCACCAATCTTGAGGGGCCTCGCCAAAATAATGTGACCGGCACATTACACTCATCTTATTATATTAATGGATATATCCCTGATTCATTGTTCTGGATATCTCCGTCTATACCTATAATATCATTAGTCGTTGTTTGTTTGCATGGATATCTCCGGGATGAACCGCGGGTCCATAACTACCCTACCTAGGTATTTAAGAAAGGTCCATACCTATGATATGATATGATATTATTATTATTGGGGTGGTTTAAAATAAACTAAAGTCCATGCTTATTTATAAGTTCTTACATACATACTGATATCAAACATCAACGTCATGTGCATTCAGACAAGGCTTCTTCCGGTGATCTGCTAGTGACTTGAAAATCGTTTTTCTTCTTCTTCTTCTTCTTCTTCTTCTTCCTCTTCTTTCCTTTCCATTCTTTTTCTCCACCATCTCATCAATGATCTCATTCATAGGTATCTTATATACTTCGGCCTACAATGAGCCTGAGACGCCACTCCCGCAGGCCCGTTGAACAAAACAAAAAGAACTGACTCATCAAAGAAGAGGGCCGTGGGTTGGTCCTTCTCTGCCTAAAATCTATGATATGTACATATCAATCTATCATATCAATCACTTTGATATGATAGATGGATACATAGATTAGGCAGAGAAGCAGATGGTCGTCACCAACCCACTGCCCTCTTCTTTGATGTTGTCTTCATCCTTTTTCTTTTTTTTCCTTTTACATGTATCATACTTGTCATACTTGAATCTCTTTCTTTTGGTCAGTCCATCCAACAACTGCTCTGTGCTCTGTGTCTCTCTTAATGATCAGATAGTTCCTGCCTACCCGGTTTCACCAACCTTACCTCCCGTGCCCCCCCAGAAAACAAGATGACCTTCGCCCGCCTTGTCAAACTCGGGTTCCAGCGATGGCCACTGGGAGGAAACAGTTGCTGGGCACGAGAGGTACCAGGTGAAATATCTGTATAGCTTCATCCTACAATCCCCAAATACGGATGAAGCTATACAGATATTTGATATCGATGGTAGCCTGCATTTGCTGCGCACTTCATGCTTGGTACCTGGGGCTTGCTGGCATGCTGCCAACCGATGGTCGTGCATCGAATGATATGGTCGTCCCCATAATAATACCTAGGTTAGTTACATTACATATGATACATACCCACTTCTAAAGTTCTTGTTGTCGCCTTCCCCTTCTCATCATCATCATTATCATCATCTTTGTCTCTTTTTCACTTTCCAACCTTTTTTTCTGTCCTTGTTTCTCTATTCTATTCTCTTTCACTTTCCCAGTTCTCATCCTCTTGGCTCTCTTCCATCATATCATTTATTGTTTCCTGGTTGTTGTTACCCTTTTTCTTTCCCTTTTTCCCCCCTAGTACCCCCCTCCATCATCTCTCTTCCATCTTCCTTTATTTGAAAAAAAAAAACAAGCCATTATTCGCCTCCTCCTCATGTTACTGATCACCTTTTCCCTTCTTCCTCTCCTCCTCCATCTCTCCTTTCTTCTTTCCCCTCAGCGTCCCACCCACGGGTCGCATCGGACTATCCGCATCCGGCAAGGTCCGGTTGTTCAAGGGGTTGTCGGGGCCCTTACCAAAAACGAAGCAGCGCAGTCTTTCCACCTGTTCGTCCGCCCGTTGCCGTTCGCTGTCGCAGCCTTCGCCGCCACTTGCGGGTTCCAGCGGGGGTGATGACGGATGATGATGATGATGATGATGAATGATCGTGATGGAGTTGGCGACGGTGATGGTGATAATGGTGGTGGGAAAACGATGGAGAGGTCCTTGTGGGTTTTGAGGCTGTTCAGTCTGTTCAGTCTGTTCGTAGCTGCTGCTTCTCGAGGCTGATGATCATCACTTGTCTGCCGTTCCTCGAGAGATCGGCTATCATCATACGGATGTTACTGCCCTTTTCCACTTACCTAAGCCGAGGTGTCCTTTTTTCTTCCCTTTCTTGGTCTGGTATTACCTTCTTGTCTGTACGTATACATCTTTCTTATCATCCCCATTGGACACATCATCGTTTTCCCGTCCCTCTTCGTCAAATCTTTCTCTCTTCTCTCTCTCATCAACCTTTCCCCTTTCCTATTAGCGGCCAACTTCAACTAGCTTGAATCACCAAAACTGACTTCATCCTGGTCGCCGGGGTCTGCGCTCGACCACTTTAAGCTGACTGGTCCATCCGCTTCCCATCCGTTAGTTAGGCTCCTCCTCGTCCTGCTTTTCCCTCGACACCGTTGCTTGCTCTCTTGCTGCTGTGCTTTCTCTCTCTCTTCCTCTTTTTTTTCTCCCTCCGTTCTTTCGATTCCATTTCATTCCGCCACCACCTCGCGACTCCCCCATTTTTGCCTACCTCCGTTGTTCCCTCCATACAAGAAAAAGGAAACAAAGGAGAGATAAATAACTATTTTTACTTTTTTTTTAAAAAAAAAAATTTCGATATCACCATCGATCCTCGATCCCTCATCGTTCCGACCACCCTGGCCTCGCCTGGATTCTTGCCTACGCTCGATCACCCTTCATCGTCTCTTTCCCATGCGCCTCTGGTCGCCCACCCTCGTTTTCGCTCCCCCCCTCGATTTTCGATCCCCGACCTCGACCGCGACGTGATCGATCCTCAACGCAGAGCACGAGTACAACATCTTCCTCATCACCGTTCACACCTCTGCGAAGACGTGGAGACATCGTTCCACAAAGCGTACAACGGGTATACCTGGATGCATCCATCGCTCCGAGTTGTTGCGTCTATCGACCGCCGATTCCTCGTCGCTGGACCACATCTCGTCTCCCTGTCGCATTGGGGTTAAGGGGATAACCCTTCGCGACGTTCTTTGCTTGTATCGTGGATGCCTCAACCCCATCGCTCTCCTTCGGGTTTCTGGTCGTTTTGGCTTGTTCTGGGCGACCATTTCTCTCTTTTACTGATCTAAACTCTTTCCCCGACTTCCTTGATTTTTTTTTTCTCTTTTCTTTTTCCCTCTTCGCTTCCATTTACCTCCTTGGTTCGTGCTGGGACACTCGGTTTAGCCAGGCTAAGCTGACATGTGTACGTGGTTGAACCTCTTCAACTGGCGCTGAGGAGGAAACGTCATCAACTCTGATTGTTCAAGACGAGAGGCCAGAGACACCCCAACAAGAAATCAAAAAAGGTAGTCAATCTCCAGAGGAGGTAGGCTGTCAGATTATGACAGATACCTCCTCGCTCGCAAACACGCACTCGACTACGGAACCGTATCCGGTCGCCGCCTACCCGCTGAATTCCCCCGTCCCCAACGGCACGGTGTTAGACTCAATCCTCCTGGACGATGATGAGCCTTACACCATCAAGTGCATCTGTACCTTCCAGGACGATGATGGCAATACGGTCTTCTGTGAGCGATGTGAGACTTGGCAGCACATCGAATGCTATTATCCTGGTCGGGGGGTGCCAGAGGTTCACAACTGCACCGATTGCGAGCCTCGACCGTTGGACGCAAAACGTGCCACGGAGCGACAAAAGCGACTCCGAGAGCAGAGCGATGGCGGCGACCGGAAAGCCAAACGAACGGGGACGAAGACTCAAAAGAAGAAGGCTCCTCTCGACCAGGTCAATGGTTCTTCCCCCCACCACCACCAACATCACCATCACCCGCAGCAGCCACCACAGCAGCAGAATCATCATAACCCCCCCCGGAGTGAATCCGCCTCTCGGGACCAGCCTCCCGTCAAGAAACCGAAGATGGCCCACAAGACGTCGACATCGGTAAGTTCCCTGTCGGCCGTTTCGTTGTTGCCTTCAGACCAGCGAAAGCGATCGGGTTCAGCGACGAACAACCCGACGCTAAGTCCGACCAAGCCTCCTATCCCATCGATCCCCCTTTACTCCCGCGAGTTCCTGCATCTCTACGAGCACGACGAAGGACATGTGGGCATGAAGAGCAATCTCTTCGTCAACCTGACCCTCACCACCGAACTAACATCCTGGGTGAAAGATCCTTGGACCGTGACTGGTCGCTCGCCCCAGGACATCTTTTCTCTGTCGGATGGTCCCCTCGATCCGACACGGTGGCCCCCTCTGATCAAGGAATCCATCACTGATGACCGTCTCGAACTCGATGGCAAGCATCCCACCTGGAGAGTTCTTAAGACCGAAACCGACGTTCACAAGGATGAAATCGTTGGTGAGATTAAGGGGAAGATCGGCCGCCTTGGAAGTTACTGCGAGGATCCCAGGAATCGATGGCTGGAGCTGCGACATCCCCAGCCGTTTGTCTTTTTCCACCCTCAACTCCCGATTTACATTGACAGTCGTGAAGAGGGCACCATGTTGCGATATATCCGGCGCTCCTGCCGTCCAAATGTGACGATGAAGACGTTCATTACAAATGAAGTGGAATACCATTTCTGCTTCGTCGCCAACCAAGATATTCCCGCCAATTCAGAAATCACCGCGATGTGGTACCTGGACCCCAAGCTCTTTGGCTCATCCAACGGCCTGGTAAAACAAGAGACAAGCGATGGCTTCCAGGAAGCAGCCGCCTGCATCAGCACCGTGCTCGCTCATTTTGGCGGTTGTGCATGTGAACCCCCGCAGAATTGCCTCTTGGTGAACGTGGATCGTCGCCGGAATTCCGCCATGAAACCAGTGAACGTGAAGCGGAAGAAGTCCAAAACGAAGCAGGTGATCTCCCCTCTAGGGACTGGACGGTCGACTAGCAACCCCCGAGACACCAGCGAAGGTGCAAAACGTCTCGATGACGATGACCAGGCCGACGACAGTCGCTCCACCTCCGGATCTGCCCGAGGCCAGACGCACAGCCGGGATCTGACTCCGACTCCCCCTGAGTCTGGATTTGGCGACTCGGAATTGTCCGCCCGGGACAAGCGCAAGATTGCTGCCGCAGAGAAGAAGTTTGAGCAGCTCGAGCAGGACCAACGGAAAAAGAAACGGACCAGTGGCCAGTCAACGCAGACAACCCCGATAGCTACAATATCGGTAAGATCAGGTTCTTCCTTGGCGTCTCGGATAAACGTCGCCCCGCACTTGCACCTGCTCACTACAAACTGATAGAACAACTTTGTTGCCTATACACTTTTTCCCCCTTACCTCCCCTCCATCTCTGCCAAGCAAAGCTCCCACCCCCCACCCCCACCTCGGAGTTGCTGACTATAGTCTGCATAGAAACAGAGTAGCTTTTCAAATCCCAATTCGCTTTCTAAACCGCCCCATCTTGACATGAGCACTGTACGAGACTCTTATTCCCCGCCTTACCACCTGCCGCCTGGCCCAACATCAGTTCATCGTTACTCTTCGCCGCGCAAGTCATCAGGATCCAACACCCCAGTATTTCGCTCTCCATTAGGGCGTCCACACTATGTTGATTCTGAGACACAGACTGAACTGGATGAGTATGATGCTCAGTCTACTCCAGCATCTTCACAGTGTCGGCGGAGCTTCGTCCCACTGACACAACGACTCATAACACGATGCCATCAAGATCGTATTCGGTTTGAATGTGCAACCCGGCAACGACAGGCTGAAGTTTGTCCGATGCCGGTTGGCAAGGATATGTCGAATATATCTTCTAGGCAGGCAGTCGAGCACCCCCCAGACAAGCCCGGCCCACCTGTCGTCAATGGACTGGATGATGTGGAAATGAAGGATGCTGATACCGAGATGACCGCTGCGAAATCTCGCCCATCAGACGCAACCCGTGCGATGGGCGGCTCCCAATCACAGTTCATTCTCCCCAGCACTCCTGGTGATGCCACCCCTGGGCGGTCTCCTGGTGTTCAAAATTCCGTCGTTATCGGAAATGTTGCCAACGGCTTTCGATCAGATCTCCGTGTTCAACTTCCTCCATCGAACTTCGCATCCTTTGCCATGGCTGGTGCACCGGAATCAGCCACACCTACATCTATCCAATCCCCTTCTACCTTGATCCATCCCAGTGCTCAGACCCCTGGCTCCAGTATCACCGCGGCCAGTCCCATTAAAAAGAAAATCTCCCTCGGCGATTACCTCAGTCGAAAGGGCACCCTGACGACCCCTACTTCTGAGAAGACTCAGGCTCAGGCAACAGCAATGCTTCCTCCGCAGAAGTCACCCTCGCGGCGTCAGTCCATCACCACCGTTTCCCTATCCAGTGATGGACGGTCTCAAGTTATTGCTGATACTGATGCACAACGTGAGATCACTAACGCAGCTGATATAATTATGAAAGACACTTCTAAACAACCCTCCGCTCCCCTTAATGTCACTTCCACCAGTGGTCCGCTGGATCACGCAAGGTTCCAGCTATGATATTACTAGAATAAAAAATACTTATATGAGACGATGTCTGATTGGCCTTTTTATTGCTAGTTTCAGCCGCAAAGATTCCATGTTTTCTATAAGCTGTGGAGGCGTTTCAGCGCAACGATTTGTTTTAGGGGAGGAGCGACCGGACCGGCGTCTTGGGCGTGCCGCGGATGGATGCATCCCTGTTTTTTTTTTTTTTTTTTTTATACATATTAATTTTCCTGGCCTCCCTTTTCGTTTAACTTGGCGGGAGTGGTATTCGGTAACCTCATGACGGGGATGGGTGGATATATGTTGAATTTTATGTAACATCGATTTCCTTTTTTCATTCCTTCATCTTGTTTTCAGATCTTTTTTTTTTGCCTTTTCCTCTACGACTTTGTGCCTCGCTGGTGGCACATTTTTGTAATCTCGACCTCTCGCCACTTCACCGGGCCTCTCTGGGAGGTATTTAGAGGCTTTGGAGCTTCTCCCGGCGACTCCTTACTGCAGGATAACTGCCTTCCTTTACCTCTTCCTGGCGGAACTTCCCAAGGCTTACTTGGCATCGTGTCTCTGTTCGGCAATTGAACACGGCTCTTGTTTGCCAGTTGGAAAAGAATCCTCTAGCAGTTTCACCAGTGCCCTTATACAAGCCTGTATATGCCTGCCTATTTACCTAACCTATTTACCTAACCTCCTTATCCTTTGTGACACTGTGTCATAGCATTATATATGGCGGCTGCGTTCTCGATAACCCTCCTCCACTTCCAGTTTAATATTCCCAATCGCGGCCGCCTCGTGAAATCTAAGATAATATAAAAAGGACTTGAGAGAATATGTTCATTTTCTTTCTGTCCTTTATCCTTGGTCTGCTCAGGCCCTGTATTTAATTGCGTATGGAGTACTCTTTGTACATGTAGGTGCAATAATCCAACAGTTGTCAAGTCAATTAACTAGTTTACATACGTACGTGTATCCTTACATATGTATGCAACATTATTCCACAAAAAATCATATTCATGACCGCAAAGCACCTAATAAGTCCAAGCATGTAGGTTTGAGAAACGAGTTCTTAATTGATGTACGAACATGGTTTCTTTCACAGATGACATGATGATTATCAGTTTTCCCTTTAGAATTTACCGGCGGAACTTGACTTCGATGGGCTCTATAAAAATTCCGGCAACCTTGATGAATCCGCGCCTTGACTTCCAAAGCACTGACTATGCAATTATTGAAACGCGAAACCACTATTCCTGTTCCGGAAGTTTACTCTTTTGATGCTTCTTTCGATAATCCCATTAACTGTCCCTTTATCTTGATGGAATTTATGGCTGGGATTCCGTTATGTGATTGTTGGTTTGACAAAGGTTTGACAAAGGCTTTAGTGGCGGAACAAGAGAAGATGAACAAATTTACCTATGTACACTCTTGGGGGTCGCCCACCTTCCATGAAGAAGACGGCAATCCAACTGGTATTGGCCCTTTGATATTGCTAACGGAAACAGATGATCCCGAGGATCCTGAATTTGGACGTTTCTTCCCTGTTTGCTACATAAGATCAACGCGAGCCCCCACCTGATTACTTTGGGATGTACAAACTTTTGCGGCTTTTTATCGACTGGGCCCCCATCCCTGATAAAGCCCGAATTTGTCCTATCACAGATATTCAACACGTAATTGTCTCAAAAGAAGGGGCTTTTACATTGGGACGGTGTTGCGGCGCTGTATATAGTATATACTAGCGAGTGAGCGATACCCAAGCTGGTTAACGCGCGACTGGGATCCATCAACATATTGTTATGGGATCGGTTTTTCAATACTGAAGTCTTTTCTTAGAGGATTCACCGGAAACTCTTGCTCTCTACCGTTTCATGTATCTAGACTTCATGGCGACATGCCTTGTGCCTCTGAAGAAGATACTATCAAATTGATGAGAATTTCAAGTGGATTGCGGCAAACGATTCGTTCTGTATTGTCCGGGAAATATTTGACGAAATTGTGTTGCTTGACGATGAAGCTCTCAAATCAACCGATAGCGACGATTTCCAGGACCATCATTTCCTCCTTTACGACATTACGCATGCGCTCGCCGATGGAGAGCTTGACGAGTTCCGATTCCACTAATTGTAGTCGTCGAAGCGGCAATTATTGATTAATATAGACCGAAGTTTTCCAACACACCATCTTCTAATGGCAGCTAGATTAGTTGGTCCTCATGGATACGCGGATATGAATACGGATACGCCCACAATATCCATTGGATATGCCCGTCGGCTTTCGCAAAAATGTGCTTGCCGACTTACATAGTACTATGTAGGTCATAGTATGTATGTGTTATAGATTTTTTATAGTTGCCTTCGGTGCTGATATTCAGGGTATGTACCTAGAGTAGGTCGCTAAGTATAGAAAAGTGGGCTCATAATGGTGTTTTTATTGGTCAAACCTTTACCGGCCCGGATTCCGCCAAAGCCTTTCTGCTGTGTCTGAGCCAATGAACAGTAAACATTTTATATCCGCGGATAGATCCGTGGATAATATCCGTGGATATATCCATGCTCTGGATATGAATATGAATATGCTAATAAATTTTCATGGATCTTATCCATGGGGAGCCCTATATAATAATAATAAAGGTTGCCCTAGCGCCAGAGAGAAGACAACAAACAAACAACCAGACCAGGCCGTCACACAAGCAGGGAAGCCCCACCAAATTATGGGTTAACCAACAGGGTCTTACCTTCGCTACCTAACAGATTAGCGGCACACTACAGCTACTTTATGTGTGCATGCTATAAGAGGCATCTTCTTTCTTCCTTCCTTATAACACTTGTGTGATCAGATAAGACTGCTGCAGAACTACAACCATCCAAGCCTTGCGATGAAAGAGTGTTAAGCGACGAAAACAACTCTACTCTGGATTTGAAATGGATCAAGAGTGATATTATAGCTTTCCCGGGCGTCGAGTCAAATATCTTGGCTATTCTTGTCTCTCTTGTAGAATCTTCCACCGAGAAACTATCAAATCATTCAAGAGGCAGTGAAAGGAATCGACAAATTATACCTAGAACGAAGCCATGGTACTACGAAAATGAGAGCTACAACTTGGAGGCCTTCCTCTGGGATTCACTATTTAGGATCGTGCAAAAAATACCCTACAACCATCCTAAACAGGAACTTCTTATCAATTTCTTGGAGAGGCTATGTCAAAAGTCAATGGGAACTGCTACTATATGGGGGGTATGTTGCTTTATTTCCTTCCCTCGCATAGGATCACACCTACCCACTATCCGCTCTCCAACTGTTTACAGTAAGTCTAATTAAAATTTATTCTAGCACGAAAACCGAATTTGGCGAGGCCTCCCTATCATCGGCGCTAGTTTGAGAGAGGCGTGGAATATACCTCTTGTAATTAATGACCAAGCTTCTATTTCACTGGGCCAGCCACTGATTTGGAGAATTATAGTCCCATTTGAGGATGAAGAATCCCTAGTCCACAAACGTGCAGTGAATGGTTGAGTTTGGCTCTTTCACGGCACGCATGACAAGTGCAAACATGGGCCAGGGGAATTGTTACCCTGTTTGGGCACTCCGTGCTTTAGAGCGAGAGTATGCCATTAAGGAGCTCGCCAGCTGTCACATAGCCTCGGCGAGTCAGTGGATAATTATAAGTGGGCTGTGGATTTATGGCGAAGCACTGAAAGCAAGGCCACTAGATGAGAGTGATGTGAGGGCAACACGAGGTGGGCCCCTGTACAATGGCAAGGTCGGCCTTTGCCGTGAACGCTGGGAATTTTGGGAGTTACGATTTTCCAAAGTGAAGGATGAAGTAGATGAGGAGGTCGCAGAAATGGTCCAGCAAGCTCTAAGTGAGATGGAAAGGGTCCACCACCACGGGGAATAATCATCCCTTTATCATCGCCTGCGCCGCCAGCTCTCTCGCGAGCACGAAGTTGCGTTCCCGCCTGGAGGGGTGAGCTCCAATCCCCTCACTTCCCCGGTTTCCCTCTCGTAAAAGACCCGTACTGGGCCCTGCTCTAGGCGGCCCTTTCGCTTCCAACTGTCTACGGGCTGCTTCCATGGGTTTGATACTATCGGATATTCCAGCAATTTGTCGTATGGTGGGAGGTCTAGCTCCTCATGGTTCTTGAAAATCCCTAGATATCTCATGGTTTTGATTTGGGCATTTAAAGCAGGCCATATTCCCTTCTTTGACGATGCTCTTCGGAATCCGCCGTAAGCCGATGTCCTCTTCATCCCCTTCTAAAACAAAATTCGAATACTAATGGAAAAG
>NPHW01003680.1:0-14520 GCA_002240705.1 Elaphomyces granulatus
AAAATTACAGAGTCGTAAGTAAGGCCGTGTTATACTACTGACCGCCTCCTTGATGAAGGAAAGCGGCACTCCGAGAAATAAACACACAGTACGGATAGACGGATAGCACAGTACGAATAGCAATTCTCTTTTTATATAGTAGTAATACCAATGCACAATTTCCTTCATTAATATTTCAAGTTATCATATAATAATAAGTTAACCATATATACATTGCATGATAATAATAATAATATTACACCGACAAATTTGCAAACCAAGGAGCGCCTCGAGGTCTCAGGTCTTATAAGACTGACATTTCACAATTCTCTTTTTATTATTTATTATAAGTTTCACCGGGGCGTGACGTGACGTGGCGCGACGCTGGAGGTGACCACGAGGCTGAGGTCCATAATAAAAGGTTGGTATCATAGATTCGGAGCTATCGCTTGAGGCTGTTCGTGAACATATGGAAGACGATTAGGTGCTGCCACAAGATTTGGTCTTTCCTGCCCGGGGACATACGGGACGGGCGGTAGAGCGAACTTGAATTAACTTCTATCGAGGGGTAGACACGGCCGTCATCAGAGAGCCGTATGTAGTTGTACTAAATTGGTGAATTGTCCCGATGTACCGGAAATAGGCTTCTTAGGCTCAAAATACCAGCATAAACAGTGTCATCACGAAAATCTGATTATCTCATATATTGGACATCCGTCTTTGATTAGAATGGCGATTTGATAAGAAGAGCTGAGTTGTTGAATCGAGGCTGATGTAGTTGGCTAATAGTCAGACGGCTTGAAGTGGGAGGGATTGTTCTGCAAAGGCAATGTACCTACCGATGTTAACATGGCAGTGTGAACAAAGAGCAGACTATGTCATGTAAAACTACTTATCCCAAGAGATTGAAATTATGAGAGAGGTCTCAGAACCTGATGAGAGAAGTAGCTCGATTCTCTCTAGCAAAGGTTAATTAATCAGTACGGTCCTCCTTCAAATCCCTCGCGTAAGCTTTTTGAACATGTTTCAGGCCTCTCCCATCTTGTTCGAGCATGAACAATATGTCCCTGACCTGAATCCTCGACCCTTTCTCCTTGTCTTCTCGCCAATCTCCTAGTCGCTTCGAGGAGGTAGCCATCCCGGTATCACCCGATCGACCACTCTTATCTGTCCCACCACTCAACGCTGATGTGTTCACTCGTGGGGATGAAAAGCCGCTGGCGCTGGGTGTGCCTCTGTTTAACCAGGAGTACGTTTTATTGCTACCAAACATTCGACCAGACATCATGTTATTTGTAGCCATTCGCGCCGTTTCAATCGACTGCTGATGCTGTTGAGCTTCGCTTGCACGGGTGTCGAGTTGTTTCCTTGCTTCCTTCTTACTTATTCCCTTCTTATCCAGTCCGGAGACTTTGTCACCAATGCCACCAGTCGGAGTGACAGTTCCAGAGCCCGATATATCGGTGGAGGGAGCCCTGCTGACATTATCACCCAGGATTGCGTTCGCGTTGCGTTTCGCGCGTTTAGTAGCACGAGCATCTTCGATCGACATATCCTTATCTACTAGCATACGCACAGCGGAAAAATATCGTATGTTAGTAGTCGGATCAGATACCGAGGGTCCTACAATATAGTCAGTATTAGCAAAATCAAGACTTTCCGAGATACTGTACGTTTGACGGGCACCGTCTTCGGGCTGACCCTATTCTCAGGCTCCAAATTGATAGGCGATGCTATATCCTTCCACTCTGCTGGTACAACTCCATGGGAATGCAGGCGTCGGCTCTTGGCTAAAGTAGATGCATATTCAATCACTGTCCTTATCCGCTCCTCACAGCAGAGAGACATAAGCGTCAATATGTCCACAAGAGGTGCGCCTTCCTGGTTCAAGAACGTTTGGCCTCTGCGTACAATAGATGATCCATCGGGCCCCGTGACTTCAATGGGCTGGAGCCGCCCGACAACAGGATGGAATAGGCCCTCTGAAGGTATACGAACACCGAGTTCGAAGCCACGTTTCTGTAACCTTTGTTCCAAGGCTTTGGTAAGAAGAAAAGGGTCTTGGAGATGATACTGTGCTCGCCTTGCCGCTTGCGTGTCTTCTCGAGTTGGCTCATTAGGATCTTTAAATCCCCTGGAAGGTTGACTAGCGGGCTCAGTACTGTATATTGTTTCTTGGGTACCGGACAGCTTTGGAGGTGATATTTCAAAGCTGGTGCTAGCTGACACTGGACCCTGGGTAGAAGCTTGAGAGGTGAAAGAGGTATTCAAGGGTGGTGGTGGTTGTCGTTGTTGTTGCTGTCCCACCGGAGCTGGGGGAGTATAGATATGGGTGAGATATGCTTCTTCTTCCTTGACATCGATTCCCGATGACGCTAGAACATCCGTAAGCTCAGCAGCGTCAGTCGCTTTTTCCGCCGGTCGAGAGGGTGGACCCATTAATCCTGGCGGCGCCGGTGCTGGAGTGGAAGCCATGCCATTCACATTCATGCTGGTGCCATTCACTGGAAGAGTCAGATTCTTTGGAAGCTGTAATGTCCCGAAGCTGGGCGAGTCATAAGAAGACTGGGACTGGGGAAGGGGAGAGAGGCGTTGTCGTTTTGGTGGCGGCGGAATAGTGCTGGCATTTACTGGCGAGGTGATGCCAGGTGATGAGGTGGCCGAGACAGCCTGAGAGAAGGACTGGGAAGAGAACTGTTGAGACTGCGTTTGCGCCATCTTTTCGGGAGGGAGAGTATAGTGTTGGGTGGATGTGCTTGCGCGAGGGCCAAAAGCGAGCAAGGCACTCGAATCTGGATCCTCCTCCACCTCTAACCATCTCAAATCTAATAGCGAAATAAATAAGCATCAATAGTGAATCACAGAAAGGCATTTCCAACAAGATAGAGTGTCAGTCAACGAGAGGGGAACTCACTGATTATGATACCCTTGTTGAATGTGAGCTCTGAGTCTTTGCCCTGTGCCTGGTTTGACTTCGTTTGCTCCGTAAGAGTTGGCGAGTTGCGAACGCTAGAGTAGTTAGTTTAATGATCACGTGCATACTAGTCTCGGTGACAAAGACAAGCCAGCTTTGGAAATCATCAATACAAAAAGAGGAAGGAAAAACGTCGGCTCCCTCCAAGAAATCCTTTATTATTTATTGTCTAGTAGGTGTTTCTGGCATTTGTGTAGTTCCGCCCAGAATACTATTCTTTGATACTTTTTCCTCCTATGAGATTAGTTAAGCGAACATTCTCAAGATCTACATATATGCAACTTTCACGGATTCTGGCATAGATTACTATCATAGTACTGAATCTGATGGGCCATCCTCATCTTTTTTTATGGTATTAGGTACTAAATATATAGAATTCTATTTGCGCAAGCGTGCTCCGCCATGGCAACGAAGCGCAAGGGGTCAATTTTCGACGATGAGCCGGTGGATCCTTCGGATGAACTTGCTTTCTATTGTTTGGGAGGAGGTAATGAGGTTGGAAGATCATGTCACATTATTCAATACAAAGGAAAGACGGTTATGGTCTGTCCTACCTCACTGCTCTAGAGACCGTACGAAAAGTTGTTAACTGTGATTGAACCAGCTCGATGCCGGTATGCATCCTGCCAAGGATGGCTTTTCAGCACTGCCGTTTTTTGACGAGTTTGATTTGAGCTCAGTTGATATACTCCTTATAAGCCAGTATGTTAAATATATTCTTCCTCCTCCAAATTGTTTTACTCTGCTGCCAATGCCCTTATTATGCGAGAGGTCAGAAGAGATGTTCTCACTGAAATAATGGAAACTACGGATGGGTTCACCACTAAGTCTCAAATCAAAGCACTTGGGGGAGTGGGAAGTCTATTCAGTAGTGATCTGGGCTCCGTTATTCGTTAATTTTTGGATGTATATCAGAAA
The DNA here is from genome assembly GCA_002240705.1 of Elaphomyces granulatus. Lineage (NCBI taxonomy): Eukaryota > Fungi > Ascomycota > Eurotiomycetes > Eurotiales > Elaphomycetaceae > Elaphomyces > Elaphomyces granulatus. The sequence continues at coordinate 3,872 of NPHW01003680.1, forward strand.
TCAAATGCAATGTGTTTTGTTCTTCTGCGTACGCACTCTTGTATCTTCACGGCCTCCCGGCGGCTATGATATATGTTTACTCCAACCCTATTATTACCACCATAATATCAAAAGTATCGACTTATATAGATGCAAGGAGAGCTAACTGTCGGTTTTGTACCCACACAGCTTCCATGTTGACCATTCCTCCGCCCTACCTTATGTTTTGAGCAAGACAAACTTCAAGGGTCGCGTTTTCATGACACATGCGACAAAGGCAATCTACAAGTGGCTTATCCAGGACAATGTTCGTGTTAGCAATACGGCATCATCTTCTGACCAACGGACTACGTTATATACTGAGCATGATCATCTTTCTACCCTGCCGCTGATTGAAACCATCGACTTTAACACAACACATACCATCAACAGCATCCGCATCACCCCTTTTCCTGCAGGTCACGTTTTGGGAGCAGCTATGTTTTTGATCTCGATTGCAGGGTTGAACATTCTATTTACGGGCGATTATTCCCGAGAAGAAGACCGTCATTTAATCCCCGCAGAAGTGCCCAAGGACATTAAAATTGATGTTCTCATAACCGAGTCAACGTTTGGGATATCATCTAACCCGCCACGACTCGAACGTGAGGCGGCGTTGATGAAGACAATTAGCGGGATCTTAAACCGCGGGGGTAGGGTCTTGATGCCAGTATTCGCCTTGGGCCGTGCGCAGGAGCTGCTTTTGATCCTTGATGAATACTGGGAGAGACATCCCGAATTGCAGAAGATTCCTATTTATTATATTGGAAACATGGCACGAAAATGCATGGTCGTATATCAAACGTATATTGGCGCGATGAATGACAACATTAAGCGCCTATTCCGCCAGCGAATGGCGGAGGCGGAGGCGAGTGGAAGCAAGAATGTCAGTGCAGGGCCGTGGGATTTCAACTTTGTCAGAAGCCTCAGGAGCCTGGAACGTTTTGATGATGTGGGCGGTTGTGTTATGCTTGCCTCTCCTGGCATGCTTCAAACAGGAACTAGCCGAGAACTCCTAGAGCGGTGGGCGCCAAGTGAGCGTAATGGCATCGTCCTGACGGGTTACAGCGTGGAGGGTACAATGGCTAAGCAGCTACTCAATGAGCCAGAGCAGATTCCTGCTACTATGGGAAGGGTGTCAACCGGGCCGGGGAGCCGTAGAGTTCCTACTGTGGGTGACGATGATCAAAAAGTCATGGTTCCAAGACGATGTACGGTCGATGAGATCAGTTTCGCAGCACATGTTGATGGCGTGGAAAACAGAACCTTCATCGAGGAGGTTGCGGCTCCTGTTGTAGTACGTATTTGCATAATCTACACCGTGGCTTTTTTTTTCTCCCCTGCTTCTCTCTCACTAACCTAATGGATATAGATACTGGTTCATGGCGAAAAGCACCAAATGATGCGCTTGAAATCAAAGCTTCTCAGCCTGAACGCAGAAAAAACCATAAAGGTCAAGGTTTACACGCCTGCTAATTGTGAAGAGGTCCGGATTCCTTTCAAGAAAGACAAGGTTGCCAAAGTTGTGGGCAAGTTAGCCGAGATTGCTCCTCCTTCTGAAGACGATGACTCTCATCTCATGGCTGGTGTTCTTGTACAAAGTGGCTTCGATCTATCGTTAATGGTACCGGATGATCTTCGCGAGTATGCTGGTCTCACGACGACGATGATAACCTGCAAGCAACATATTACCTTAAGTTCTGCCAGTATCGACTTGATAAAATGGGCTCTTGAAGGCACTTTTGGTGCCATCGAAAGAATTGGTACCACCCCACCACTTGATATCAAAAACGAACATATCGATAACAACGAATCATACGGAGTCGGTGAGAATGAGCTTTTAGAGGATGCCGATGAAGAATTCCTTATCGAACCGACTGAGACGTACCTGGTAATGGGCTGTGTGATTATTCGGTATACTCCTCGTGCTCGACAGTTGGAATTGGAATGGGAGGGCAACCTGATGAACGACGGCGTTGCTGATGCCGTGATGGCCGTGTTGCTAACTGTGGAGAGCAGCCCAGCATCTGTGAAACGTAGGCAAGCCGTTAATGAACAGAATTTGATTTCGTCCTTCGGGAACACCTAGGCTGACCTTTCGCTCACAGATTCTAGCAACCATAAATACCACGATCACGATCACGATCACGATCACGGCTTCCCGGAAATCCCTAATCCGCATGCTAATCACAGCCCAGAGGAACGTTTATCACGTCTCCTCATGATACTTGAAGCACAGTTCGGGTCGAACATCGCTCCAATAGAGAGGCCGCGTTTGCCAAACGAGTCATTCGATCCGGCGGTTAAAAATGGGATCCCAACACCAGGCCATAATAAACATGGATCTAACGTCGCCGATTTAACCCCCGAATCGAACGTGAATGGTAATGGCGAAGATAAGGAGAAGCTGGCTGAAATGGAAGCTTCTGAAATTGCTCGCCTTCGTTCCCTTGGAATTCCGGTGCCCGGTATCGAGATCAAAGTGGATAAACACGTTGCACGCGTTTGGCTCGAACACCTTGAGGTTGAGTGTTCATACCCAGCTCTTAAGGACAGGGTACGAGTGGTAGTCGAAAGGGCTGTCGAGACAGTTTCTGGGATGTGGACTGAAGACTGGTCACCACCTACGAACGGACACGGAGTGGGCAAAGGGGCTCTAGATGAAATGGAAACGGGCGTTGAAATAAGGGCTGAGGCATGATATCGTCGGTCAAAGTGGTATCAACCCGTCTGTATTAGTACTAAACCGGGAACTGTAAATATATACCAAGCCGCCCGGTTTGATTCTTCTCAAGATGATGTAGTACCATATTACTGGCATAGCTAGATCATTTTATTATTTGGTTTCGTTACAAAATTTCGCAAGCAACAGCAGGCCCATAGAATTCGATTTTATTCGAATAGCTATAAATAACGAAATGAATGTAATATTACTACATGGATGTATGATAGCAACCTCTACCTAGGTAATTACGATAGTGATAATCAGAACAATATGTCTCCAGATGTCCGTCGTGCCCTGCCAGTCTTATTTATTACCTATGTAGGTAGCTATAGGGGCCACTCTTCTCGTCAGTTATTCTGGCTTTCAGCTCATAATTGTCACGCACGACATGCCAGGGGTGCTATATAACGGCTCTACTATAGCACACAATGCCACACATTCCAAGCGTGGCATTAGTAAATCGCCGCATATACTGGTGAAGATCGAGGTGCTGGAAGCCTGTGGCAGGAATATTTTTTTCTAGGTGCCAGACCGTCTAAGCCCGACTGCCTGGTGCATGGGCTGCGGCACTACCAGGCCATAGCACAAATCGATGACAATTGTCAATGTGTCATCGATCTCAGTGATGTACTATATGGGAGCTTGCTAAGTTGCTTATGTGTTATTCTCTGGCTCGTTAATACTGGGTCACCGTTGTCAATATATACTGATGGACATTGGAATTCGAAGCTGGGAATATTCAAGAATTAGGAACTATAAGGGGGATTCCAGCACTGAGCACTCCAGGCTTACTTAGTCTCCAGCTGCATATCACAAAGACAACTACAGCTGGAAGAGATCCTATCCTAAAGGAATTCTTTATTAATTATACATAGGGAGAAACTACACTTTACTAGTACACTACGACTACGAGTACAGGAAGATACTATATAGGTCCTATCCGAAGCAATTCTTTAATCTTTAATACATAGGGAGAAAGTAGTACACTATGCAATCACAGCCCGGCCGAGATAGCATACATATTCTATGTATGTGCCCACAATTGCAGCACTGCAACATTCCTGGGTTGGATTGACACTTACTAGTATTCTACATGTACCTCACGGTTCTTATTACACCGGCAAAGCGATCAATCATGCATGTGGAAGAGTAACCGCCCTATCTGCAATTTACTAGGTGATTCACCTTACGAGTCTTGTTATGCAGTTATAGTTATACATAACTTATATGTTGTATGGGTCCATCTCTAGGTACATATACTATAAACGCACTCGGCCTTTCTAGTCGCAACCGGTGAAGAATCAATCGCCTTCAACAGAATAATAAATGCTAGTATGTAAAGATCTTCTCATCAGAGTTATATGTAGCTGAATTCGCTGGTATGATAGCGAAACACTCACATAACTAATGAAATGCACCAGACTAGGTACAACATATGTAGTACATGTGAGGCAATGGGAAATAATCAAGAGCTGGAATTCAAGCCTCATTCATGTACTGAACTTCATACGGGAGTATTCATTGGTCAATTTCTATAATACAAGATTTTCTCTACTATTCAAGCTATTCTTTATTAACTACCTTAGTACTCACAACTTTGTCTTGTATGTCACTATGTAGACTAGGTAGAAACGCTAATTGGCATACCTTATATAGTAATACATATCTCCTTCTAACCTGTTGCAATGCCCTTTCTTCTCATCGATCTTTTTGCTTCCTTGTACTGTAGCCTATACTAAGGTTCAGAGATGGGGTTGTTACTTACAGACACAGGGCATATCTAAATCTAGGGTTCACTGGATATTCTATATGGTCTTTCTGGTCTAGTTAGTAAGCCTATCATAGCCCATTAGTTTGTTTACATCGTTGAGGCGGAGGCAAAATACCTACTATGATATGATATATTCACTTTGTTTTCTTTATTAAATCTCATAGAATATAGCCTTTATCAGTCTAAATAAGGAAGGAGTGTTTTCCACACAATTCTGCTTCGTCTTGGAAGAAGAGAGAAGGATGTTATCGGAAATAATCTAATTTTTCGCGTATTTAACCGTTATATGTACAGTACAGTATGATAATAAAGAGAATTTGTTTTACTATATTCAATGAAAGACGCGTCCTTTATCTTTGAAAAGGGGTTTTTTCAAGTTGCTTGATCCATTTTAACCAATTTAATAGTATAAAAACAATCTTTGTAGAATTATGAAGCTGTTGGTTATCTTGTTTAAATAAGCACCAGAGAAACCAGCTTCGTGCAAACCACATCTTAACATGTATATAAGCCTAACGTGGTGTGGTCATATTGAGGCTCTTGTTGTGGGCAACAAACACATGACAGCGGGCAGAGGGTAAAAATCCAAAATACTTTTGTTGTACAAGAGGGTTAAGCGCTTCAGGACGTTTGGACAGGAGCTACCAGGTTCTGTCAGAGTTTTGTTAAAAGTGTCGGGACTGCACCATTTGATGTGTTTTTGGCGCCAAGAATGTAGTAGTGTTTGTAAAGGCCCTGAATTAGATAGCAAGGCCACATGCGCAAGCGCCAACGACGAAGACATAACGTTCGACAGCTAGCCGCTGAGCGTCTAGGACGAGCAGCCGGTAAGACGAAACGTGCTGGGAGTGGGTTCTGGAGATTGTGGAGTAAGAGATGTATGAATTAATCGTGTGTAATGGCCAGAACGACGCGAAAATCTTCGCGATAATTAAGACGGAAGAGAACCTAAGCTGGCGGGGATCTGTCGCTGCCATGCTGCCGGGCCACCATGGGATCTTCGACACCTGTTGCGGCATTAGTGGGATCACCTGCCAAATGCTCAAGAGTGAGGCGCTTTGTCTCGGGAATCAGAAGGGTAAGGAAAATTCCTAGCAACATGAAGAAGGCATAGATCTTCATGACATTATCTTGCCATGGGTTGGCAGCTGCTCCCGTTGCACCATGTGTAGCGCCCTTGGTTCGTTGAGGCGCGATGGCGGCCTGGGCGATGATCGAACCAATCTTGCCAGAGGCAGCAGAAATGCCGTGGGAGGTTGAGCGATAGCGTGTTGGAAAGCACTCGCCAGGAACAATGAAGGTTGTGGTATTGGGACCAAAGTTGAAGAAGAATTGGGCTAGAACGTAGATTGCAAACATGGCATTTGGCGAAATATTGAAGAAGTCGAAACCCCAGACCATAAATAGAATCGTAAGACTAATGAAGCCTAATAACTGAATAGGCTTTCTCCCAAGAGTATCGATAGTGGCAACTGATACCCAGTAGCCAGGAATGGCTCCAGCGCATGTCAAAATGGCATTACCAGCTCCTAGATTGTACAAAAGCTGGTAGACATTTGATCCACTGGCGTAACCGATGGCCGTGAGCACAGTGGATGAATTGAGGCCCAGTCCATAAAAGGCGACGTCCAGCACAAACCAAGACCCAGCCGTACCAAGGAGAACCTTGCCATTCTTCCACTTGCCGTAGTGTCTGAAGAAATCTCCCCAGCTAGCCTTAGGCGTGGTCAGCTGTGTAGCTCGCCGGAGGGCTTCGACTCGGCGGAATTCATCTGGTATACCCCCATGCTTGCCAGTTATGTAAGCCTTCACATCTTCAGCCGCTCGTTCAACATCACGCAATACATCGAAAGTGTATCGAGGAGTCTCGGGGATAGTGAGGCGGTAGTAGAGGGCAATACAAGCTGGTACAGCCCCGAGGCCTAAAATTGGGACGAAGTGAGTATGAAGTTCATACTAGTAGCATTAGTGGTGATTAAAACTTACCGACGAGGATACGCCACATCTTATCTACTGCAACAGTACAATCACCGGTACAAGTAGCGTAGTTCTGGTAGGGTTCAAGCGAGCCCTTGAAGCCCGCAACGAGGCAAAGCATGACAATGGCACCTCCAAGCTAGACCCACTTATGAGTGAGGTTCATTAACCATAGTACAAGATCGCTTCATACCTGACCGAAGCCCTGCATGGCGAAAACCGCACTCATCATGGCTCCTCTCCATTTCGTAGTTGCGAACCTAGACATGTTAGATCCAGTCAATTGGTAGATCAAGGATGAAAGTTTTTACTCGGATGTGATGATCGAGGAGAGTGGATAATCGCCACCAATACCTGCGTTGTAGATTAGAATTTCCCTTTCTTTCGAGGGGTGAGAAATCTTACCAATGCCCATAATAACACGCCAGAAAATGAGAACACCGACAACGGACATCGCGGGAGAGGCCGAGCAAAGAGACTGGCCCAATGTCGCAATGATGATAATGATCAATTCAACACCATACATCCTCTTTCGGCCGATCAAATCTGCCAAAGCACCAAAGCCCAGTTGACCAAGGACGGTTCCTCCAGACGTGGCGACCTTGATACCCGTATCTGAGGGTGTAGGCATCACACCCTTGTTCTGAGGCCAGAAGACAACGCCCATCATGATAGTGACCAGATTGACGACGAAAATGTCGTAGGAATCGGTGAAGAAACCAACTCCTGCCACCACACAGGCTCGCACATGGTACCAACCAAAGGGAGCATTGTCAATTTGAGCGAGCGCGAGACGACGGCGCTCATTGGGATCTTCAATGTGAACGAAGTCATTGTGGAAGTTGTGGAAGGCTGCGTTGCCGCCCGATGTCTTTCCGGCAGTGGAAGCTGGGGTGGCTGTCATCGTCGTGCTGACTAGCTAGCTAGCTACACTCCAGATTACAGTAGCATCGGGAGGCAATTCAAAGATGGAATGAAGTCCCGTAGCCACACGGCTGGTAAGGATGGGAAAAGAGCTGAGGTCGAGGGAACAAAGCGTAATGAACAATGCAAGGTCGAGTGGAAAAATAGCCTTTATAATTCCTGTTTTCATTTTGCTTTGTAGATCTGGATTATGTATATATATGGTAGCTGCCATTATTGCCAATTGAAGTACATCAAACTCTTTCATGATCTCCGGTATGAGTGATGAGTGTAGACACTTAGTTCTGATAGCAAGTCTCTATTCGTCAAATGATAAAAGCTTTTGAATAATTGGCCACCACGAAATGCAAAAGAATTTGGCTCAAGTGGGGCATGTGCGCTTACTTTTGTGACGTATAAAGTCTATCTTCGTAAACTAATTGCCTTAATAGACTTGCCAGTAGATTCTCATGAGGAATTTGCATCATTCTAATTGCGAGAGATAGGCGATAAACGCCTTCCTTATAGCTATCTTACATCATTAGCTAGAAGTCACTTTGGGAAGTGGGGTAGGTGGCAACAACGGTTTCATGGTTTTATGCTTACCTGGACCTTTTCCGAAAGGTTCTGTCTTTGAAGAAAGCCAATCGAAGGGGTCAATTAAGGCACGTTACACGACCTGAGTTTCAAGTCATCAAGGAATCATATATGATTCCAGCTTGTAGATATGGAGCTAGTTAACTACATAGTCTGCACAATATCTACATAATATTAATTATGCAGTCGCACGGACCACACGCCACTTCGTAGGATATGTTCCTTTCTCCAACGAAGCGACTTTGAAAACTCAGAGTGATCGAGCAACCGTTGATCACCTGCTTTTCACCATGGAAATACTCATCGAACACTTTCAGCAGGCTGTATGTTACTTCTGCTGGATATAAATTTCCGATACTGATGAATACTGCAGCTTCAGGAGTACAAAGATGATAAAGAATTCTGCGCTCGGGTTCAGAACGGCTGGGATACTTTCGATAAGTATTACAGAAAAACCGATCTCTCGCCCATGTACGCTGTAGCACTTATCCTGCATCTGAGTCGCCGCAAAGCCTATATCGAGCGCAACTGGAGGGTGGAATGGCGGAGGCCAGCCTTTTGGGAAAGTTATCGGAGAAAGGTGTCTTTTCCGATTGCTGACCATGGGCCATCGCATACATCTCTAAAAATTTGTCTGTCTATGAACAGATTGGAAAAAGACTCGACAACATCGATCATCAGTCCGTTAGTCAAGATGAATTCGATGACTATATGCAGGCCGGGAACCATACTCACTTGAAATCTCTCTTGAATGGTGGTGTCAAGATGCCCAAAGAAAACGTTGGACATTATCGTTGATGGCCATCGATATCTTGTCAATTCCGGCGATGAGTGCTGAGCCAGAGCGCATTTTTCATCAGCGCGTCGAACAATCTCTTGGGAAAGAGCACAGCTGGGAGCTGAAACAATTGAGAAGGTGGAATGCTTAAGGGCCTGTTTGGCTCGCGAGTGTCACTCGCGGTTCGGATTGAAAAATGGACCGTTTTGCATGGCAAGACATAATACCGTGCTAGGTATCACAACTGCCTACAGGCTACAGCCATGACGACCTCGTTATCCGTACACGAAAGAGACCGGCCGAAACCAGCACCAATGCTGCCATAGTCAGGCCTGTTTTTGAAGACGAATATACCAAATATTTGGCGAAGGCCTTATCCAGAACACAAAACTCCGATAAGGACGGGGCTAAATTAGGGCGGTTTCTGTGTCGATACCATCTTGTTGTCAGGACCTGGGTTAGTGCCCTCGGTTACTACACACATAGCACCTCTCCCACCTTAGACATACACATATACATATCTCCCAACAGGTTATGGCCCGTAGCCTCTGACACAGAGAGCTTCAAAATTATAAATTAAAAAGCCGATAAAAGGAACTATTCCATCGAGTTTGTGACCTTTTTCTTGAGTTCTACACCCAGAAAGGTGGACAACTGGCTTTTTATTGTCCTCTACGAATCGAAAAAAGACGCGGTCGCACACCCTACACATCGCCTTGCATACGCCTCGCATACGCATACGCATACGCCATGGCCCCAAGTAAGAGCAAGGGTAAAGGACGAATTCAATCTATCGAGGAGAATGTACAAGGACCCCACACGCCTGAATTTACTGGCGAGGTAGTGATACAACAAATCACCCCGAAATACGGCTACAATCTGAACTCAGTGTGGCTGATGGGCTAGATCGCCTAGAAGACCTTCTAACAAGATTACTGCAAGCATAAGCAACGTCAATATTGGAGGTTCAATAGGGTCGACGGTTGGTAGAAGATCTACCTCACCGATGCCAGAAGGATCCCCGGAGAACTTTATCCAAGTTGAGGTCGAGAGACTTCGTAAGGATATCAAAGAACGCTTCCAGCACAAGCTTCGAAGCTTAACCACCGAAGAGGATAGCTTCGCTAAATGGCGTGCCGACATTCTAAACGACGCCCTCCTAATTGACGCTAAGGATATTCTCACAGGAGAGGAAACCTCCGCACCCAGATCTTTGAGCAAGCTCGGCGCTGCCCTATGGCAAAGAAGGAATGATTCCTTATATGTCCGCATGTTCAACTCGATGACTCCAACAGTACGTCAGATAATCGGCCCTCAAACCCGAACGAGTGCTGCAGATCTCTTAATCAGAGCATCTGAATGCTTTGGGATCTCTGCAGCTAAAGAGCGGTATCTACTGATACAGGAGCTCACTACCCTGAAGCTCCGGGGTAATGACTGGACCCAATATCTGAACCGTTACCGAGAAATCCAATCACGCCTCGAAGAATTGAATGCGACGAAGGAGGATATCGAACGTGACCTTTTTCTCATTGGCTTAGGATCATGGAATTCGACTTTCGTACGCACCAAATTAGACGAATTCTTCGCTACTGGTCAACGAAATCAGCCAATCCAAAATCTGAATCTAAGAGATCTCCAGGGAGAGCTCTCCAACCGAGCCCAATCCATTCCGATACAGCCAATCAGAAGTTGAGCTCGAAGTCGGATCAGAGGGGAAACCAGATCAAAGTGACTCAGAAAGTACGTCAGAAAGTACGACAAAGGCTCGCAACCAACCCGCGGCGACTAGGTTGAGGTCTCCCAACAAGAGAGAGGACCCACCTAATATATGTTCACATTGCAACGGACTCGGCCATACCGTAAAAACTCAGGAAATT